>OOFB01038374.1:681-26145 GCA_900323305.1 Trachyrincus murrayi
TAGATAGATAGATAGATAGATAGATAGATAGATAGATAGATACATAGATAGATAGAGAGATATATAGATAGATAGACAGAGAGACAGATAGATAGATAGATAGATAGATAGATAGATAGACAGAGAGACAGATAGACAGACAGACAGATAGATAGATAGATAGATAGATAGATAGATAGATAGATACATGTTCAACTATATCCAATAGATAGCATGTGACCAGAGTGTCAGTGCATATACTCTGTAAGTATAGTGCTGAAATACAGGGAGAGTCCTACGTGTTGGTGTGTTTGTACAATGTATGTGCGTGTACTACCTGAGGAGCGCGAGCGTGCCATGTCACCGATGCGTGACGTCCACAAAGGAGTGGCATTAGTTTCTGTCCTTGGGCTGAATGGTCCTCCTGACATCGACTGTCATGGCCGCTGTGTATCAAGTTCAAAACCAAGATCGAAACCATGACCTCAGTCTCTAGTTGAATAACTGAGTCAATATTTGTCGTGGAATGAAAAATACAAAGTTGGAATGCGACTGCTGAAGTTGTTGAATAAACGCCATTGTCAGCTGACCTTTTAACACTGTGGACATTAACTCGCCATAGCAAATGTGAAATGCAATAGATGTCCTTGTCTGCGGACAACTATGAATGGAAGTGGGCTAGAAAATCCTGTTGTCCATTTGGAAGTCCTCAGTGCTGGTCCCGTGCAGAGGTTTTGGGTCTTGGGTGAAATTGCAGTCCTGAGTCCTGCATGGTCTCTCAGGTTGTAGGCTCAGACTCCTGATTACAGCTAGCATTAGCTAGTTCGGTGGAGAAGATAACACTGTTGAGACAGCATTTTCATAGGGACTTTGGAAAGGAGGTGAAGGGATGGAGAAAGTAAGAGAGGGGGAGTGGAGAGATGGATACGAGAGAGTTAGAAGAGGAGAAGGACAGAGAAAGGAAAAGTAGGGAGAGATAGAGATAGAGAGAGAGAGAGAGAGAGAGAGAGAGAGGGAGAGGGAGAGACAGAGGGAGAGGGAGAGAGAGAGAGCAACTTGGCAGTGTAAAATGCAATGAAAAGTTGTTTTCAAGGACACACTGTTAGACTCAGCAGCTAGAGCATTAGCCTGCATCACTGCATCATCAAGACCCGGGTTGGACTCAAACCTCCTCTCTGATCGATCCTGACACAACAAAGTATTTCTCAATCAGAAACCATCAGAAATGACCCCGAAGACAAGCATGTTTAATTAAGCGTGGCGAGTCTAGCAAGCTAAATCTGCTACCATTGCATAACCATAACCGTTAACGCAAGGGCTTAAATTATCTCAAAACTACATGTAACTAACGGTACGGGCAAAGTGTTGTTGCAAGGTGGGATTGTGATGTTCATCAAAATACCCGCTTGCAGATCCTATTAAGATCAGATGAGGTTACAATAGGGGTAGGGTGTCTTGTGCTGTGAATATAAGGTGGCTTTGAACCTGGCTCATGGCTTATGGCTTTGATCATTGTATCGCAATGACGCACGATCGATTGAAGGTGCTACAGGAGAGTTGTCGCCGTCATCCGTATGTTGTCTTAACCCATCACATGCTAAGGCAACATGCTAAGCGTGCGCTAAGGACACGACTTGTCTCGTCCCGATCGATCCTGTGTGCATGGCTCCATGCATCATGAATGCGATAGGAGCCGAAACCGAACAGAGATGCAGGATGCTCACGCTGTTCAGAGAAGGGAAGGGAAGAATCTCTGGTTGCCATGGAAGCTGACATGCTTGATGTTGAAGGGTGATCTAATCTACCCCCAGTTAGGGATCGACTAACACAAACAGGAACTTGGATCATAGGATCCAATTCAGACACAGATGTCTAGTTGTAGTGTAGCATAACATGCTAAGAGGCTAGCTCAAAGCTGCATGCTCCTCAGGATAGGCCTACTGTGGACATTGTGTGGCGGTCTAAACTGATGGTTAACATGCACCACTGCCCTCACTGTAATAGACTTCTGGCCTCCATAAATCCCACTAAGACCATTCAAGGCTACTCTGCCCTCGACATGAGAGAAACACAGAGAGAGAGAGAGAGAGAGAGAGAGAGAGAGAGAGATATTGAGGGCCTCCTCCTTATCAAGCTGCAGAGCAAATGCCTCTCCTTAACCAGGGCTTGCTTCTATATGCTGTATAGCATTGTCAAAACATGCAACAGTGCATAAGCTGTGTGCACAGGAGGGATCCCAGAAGTAAGAGTGAATAGTAGTTCAAGTTTCAAGTTGATTTCATAGCCTACATATCATATATCATTAATGGGAATGAACTGCTTGAATTCCAGGCATCCTGGAACAGTGCGGATAAAAGCAAGTATGAATAATAAGGAATAAGGTTAACAATAGATAATAAAAAATCATTGAAAGCAGCCCTGCCTTATAGCGTGAGAACCACCGAGGGCATTTTTTTGGTTACTTCTTTTGTTCAGTCCTTAAACACCCTTGTATTCCTACTATTTCTAGACACGGCTGAATTATACTTAATTATACTGTTTTAGCGCGGGTCACCCTGGTCACAGACACAGAGAGGCACGGTGTGAGAGGTTCAGCGCGGTCGCACCCTGACCACCGCTGCTGTCTCAGCCTTCACACAGGCCCTGTGTCTCCTGGACACACACACAGTTATATTTAGACTGGCTCACACTGACCACAGACAGGCCCTGTGCTCTCTGTTTGTCCTTCTGACTTTTAGCTTCTTTTCTCTTATCTTTTTTTCTCTTTCTTTCCTCCTTTTTTTTCTTTCTTTCTTTTTTCTTACTTTCTTTGGTTCTTTCTGTCTTTCTATCTCTCTTTTCCCACCCGGCTAAGGGGGGCCTATTACCTTGTGAGGAGTGGGGGCAAGATCAGACTGGAGATGATTTACACAGTGTTTTTGCAGAGTGAGCCCTCCTCGTACTGGAGGAAATTAAATGTTCAGGTTACAGCACTGCCTGGGCTCATGTTACCCCAAATACTGAAGCGCTTCTAAGAATGGCTTTGTCAATTTTCTGTTTTGTCTAATACTTAAACCTGCCTTTGCCCGCGCCCTGTCTCTTCACTTCACTTGAAGATGAAAAAAATAGTTTTCTCCATATGAACAATCTGCATCTCCTGTTTACCTGTGTAGTTTGCAAACAAAATCAAGGCAGTTTGCCTTCTGGTTGGTTCACCCAGAATCCAGATGGATCTCCAATGCCATACATAACAAACAGAAGGAAATGGGAATAGGATTTGGAACTAAACCAACCCTAAAACTATGACATAATCCTTTCAGTGGTGGAATTAGAGCAGAGAAACCACCGCGTCACAGCAAAACCAGTTAGTCCACCTGGTGACAGCGTAAACATATCCATGCTTGTGTGCATTTTTTCGTGTGAGCAAAATGAAAGGTCAGCACTTCTAATGCTGCAAATTATGCTGCAAAAATGAATCCCCCAGTGTCTCCCATTCCTTTGATATGACGTAAATAAGGGACTAAGCATTAAGAATACAGGCCGAGGTGAATTCAGATCTGATTTGACTACTTAGGCCTACATAATTTGTGTCATTTGTGTTTACATAATGGTGTGCTGGTGTGCTATGCTCAAGGAATATTCAGTAAAGCGTGTGGGTGGGTGTATTTGCATGTGCACATTTGTCTCTGTGTCATATGCATAGTTACATGTATGTTTACATGTAATGCACTTTGTGTATGTATGTATGTATATATAGCAGGCACACTCTCAGTATGGTAGCATTAAAATCCCATAGGCATACCATTATTATCTATTGTTATTTCTTTAACCTTATTCCTTATTATTCATACTTGCTTTTATCCGCACTGTTCCAGGATGCCTGGAATTCAAGCAGTTAATTCCCATTAATGATATATGATATGTAGGCTATGACATGATCAACTTGAAACTTGAACTACTATTCACTCTTACTTCTGGGATCCCTCCTGTGCACACAGCTTATGCACTGTTGCATGTTTTGACAATGCTATACAGCATATAGAAGCAAGCCCTGGTTAAGGAGAAGCATTTGCTCTGCAGCTTGATAGACAAACAGACTAGCATTAATTGAATAAGGAGGCCCTCCATCTCTCTCTCTGTCTCTCTCTCTTTCTCTCTCTCTCTCTCTCTCTCTCTCTCTCTCTCTCAGTACCTTGTTCTCAGTGATCCGTTAAAGGTTGCTGATGGCATGCGATGAGCATGGCGAGATTGCCTATTAATACCGCTACTCCTATCTTCTCCCAAACACCTCTAGAGAGGCGAGGCAGATATACGTATGTAAATGAGCTGTGATGAACTTGGGCAGCAGCCAATGAGAGGCATAACTCATATCCAAGTAATGTTGCCCTGACATTGGTTATTAAACAACTGTAATAGCTCACATTGAATATGAATGATACCATACATATATGTAGCATGTTTCTGCTGAGGTGGGTGAAAATGGATGGCTCTTGTGACAGGCCTGTATGTTTTATTAACATCTCTCACTCTCCTCCTGCCCACTTATGGTATTAAAGGAAGAGCAAGGGTTGTATTCTGCATTAGCCCTGGGTGCCCTGGAAGTACATTTGAACTACAACTTGATTCTGAAAGGTTTTGTATCTGGTGCAACAATCAGAAGTGCTACAATGAAAGGACCGGTTGTACTATATGTTTCCTAAATGATTCCTTTAAAAAGTATGTACAGTATGTATGAAAAAAAACTAATACCAAAAACCTCCAAGCATTTTGGAATGCAGGATAACGGTACATATATTGATGGATGGATTCTAAAAAGAATCATGCCTTATTAAAAACTGTGAAGAACAGCTATGCTCCCGAGGACAGTGCCCTCCCATGTTACAGCATCGCCTGCTTAACTGCCTGCTTAAAATGACGGTCAAGAAAAATCTGTGTTTTTACAGTTTGACGGGAAACTCTGAGGTCAACACCCGGTGACTGATTACTCATCATTAAATTCCTCTTTGTTCTGTTTTGTGTCTCTGAAGCCCTCTCAAACACTGCATACGACAATACAAATGTCTGATATACGTCCCAGCAGAGACAAACAGTGTCTCCACACCCATTTTTGGCAGAGTGGCTTAAATCCCGATTGCTGTTCATCCCTCAGTGTCTGTTGCTATGACAACCGAGGAAACAAACTGGACCAGGATCGTAAACACGTCATCAACTGCAGAGCTAAAGTACATCAGACATGGACTGATTTTAAGCATTGCCTTTACAAATTCTCTTGTTGGCTTCTTAACAAATGGCCTTCTTAGCAGATAAGCCATTTGCTCTCTCTCTCTCTCTCTCTGTTGGCATGCAAATGTGATTTTTAGTGCTGCTGTTAAGGGCCTAATACTTCTCTTAACATGAGCAGACAACTGGGAAATGAATGGGTGCTTTGTGGAATTTCTATGAAACTTTCTTGGTTTCTGATAATAGTAATCCTTTATGGCAAAAGTTGAATGTGTAGTAGAAGTAGTATTGGGAGTAGAAGTAGTAATATTAGCAATAGGACTATTCATTTCATCCATTGTTTTAGACCAAACAAAGGCTATTAATGTACTGTATATCGGACTCAGATACTTGCAAATCCTCAATTTTTGTTGTTTATGTTTGTTTATTTGTGCCTCTCTACAGATAGATCAGCTACCTGTTATCAATCTATCATTTAGTTTCATGTCTCAGAATTTCTGGCAAAATATGGAGACATGACAACTCAATGTGACCCCTACATTACGTCCCATGCAATATAGATCATTTGTAGCACACGTATGGTTTGTTCCTGTGCACGTAGCTTTGAGCAAAATCGCAGCAGCAAATCTGGTGAGTTATAAATAACCTTGGAGTAGTAGAGAGAGGCATTGCTGTGGTAGGTCCAGCAGGTCAAGCTGCCGTATATGGAAGCCCTGGCGTGGCGTATCGCTGCTGTTTTATTTCTGCATCCTGGGCCCTGGGTGGCTTAGAGTGCTGCTGAGGCACACTTTGGCGGACGGCAGCATCACAGCACGGAGCAAGCAGCGGGAAACAGCTGAACCAGAGCTGATCCAAATGTTCTCTCCAGTCAGCTCAACTACCCCATATGCAAGTCAGTCAGTCAATTGAGCCAATTAAACCCCTTTCTGAGCTGTCTAACTCTTCCATATTTGTCTTTGGAGATTGCACTTCCATCTTGCAGATTGTTTATTTCTATATATATTTCTAGATTATTGTTTATTTATTTGTGGATTTATTTATTTATTGCAGACAGCCGATGCATGCATCCCTTCCTTTGTGAGCCACTGGGCATGTGACATCACATCATCTGGGAGGCTCACTGACTCCCCCCACACACACACACACACGCGCATGCAGCTCCTCCCCCTTCCCCCTCCCTGCTTCCTCTGTGCCTGACCAATCAGCACCCAGGGAGTCCCGTGGTCACGTGAGACCTCCCACTCGGCTCCCGGTTGCTATGACAACATGCGCTGGTCCAGGCAGCATCTTGCTGTGGTAAAGAAGTAGGAGAAGAGAGAGAGAGAGAGAGAGAGAGAGAGAGACAGAGCACCTTGGTTGTCCAGCTGCTGCCGGTTGTTGTTTTTTTGTCAGTCTAGTTGGTGAGTAATATTCCCCCCCTTTTTTTTATCCTCCATCATCATCATCATCATCATCATCATCACCACAGCGTGAATGTCGGGCGAAAGCCATTGTCATGTCGTGATGCTTGATGATGCGGCGTGGCAGAGCAGCATGCTCTGTGATTCATTTTGAATGAATTACATCATTATGCACGGTTCCTTTGTTATGCCGGGCATGTGTGTCATACCTTGGATAGGCACTCCTTTGTCTGCACACACACTGTCAGTGTGCTGGCGTTGAGCCATGTCCAAATGGTTGTTGACAAACAGCAATCAGTTGTGTGCACAGAGGTGTGGTGGAGAACCAAGGTGTACGCCGGTGCAACTCTGAGATTTGGTGTTGTCACAAAAGCTCAAAGCCCGGGTGGAACACTGTCATCGGGAACACGGTGGGCGGATTCTCTCCTAACATCCAGCGCTGCCTTTTTGTAGTCTTCCTAAATCTCTCTCTCGATCCTGCTCTCTCTCTCTGTCTCTCCTGCTCTCTCTCTCTCTCTCCTGCTCTCTCTCTCTCATTCCTCTCTCTCTGTCTCGCTCTCATTCCTCTCTCAATTGGAATCAGCTGACGTCCTGCACTCTCCTGCGGTGTGTTTAATTAGCAAGTCCAACTAGGTCAGGTTGTTCTAATTGAAGCTCAACTACTACTGCTGAACGTGGAATTATGACAATACAGTAAGCTGTTAGTAAGCAGTGGTTTTGACTCACCATTGTTTTTGTTGCAATCACATGGCACATGTGGGGACATAATGTAACACATATATTCCGATTTTCAATTGCTCTATTAAACAAGTGGAAGTTGACACATAGCATGTTGAGGAATTCACATCTGCGTTGTGTCTGTGTGTGTGTGTGTGTGTGTGTGTGCTCTCTGAAGCAGTGTTGTGTGCTATCTCTCATGATGTGATGGGACATTAGAGTATTAGAGTGTCTGCCTGGTTGGAAGCGTGAGAGGACGAGCGTGACGGCTCTGTAGCCCACAGAAGGCTGATAAAAGACGGAAGGGCAGAGGGGCTCCTCTGAGCAACATAACAGCCCTGCATGCAACACACTCTTGATCCAGATGCTGCCGACAGCCGCCTGAAACGCTCACTTAGGAACAGATAAGAAGCTAATAATATCAAAATGTTATCTCAAGTCGTCAAATTCTGAAGGCTGTTGTCGCGCACAAGTTGATTGGTACAACAGTGGCTTTGATAGTCGAGTGTAGTTACAAATAACAAAATGATATACACAGTAACATCATAAAATATTGCTGATATGTTCATTTCTCTTCAGTACAATACGCCTGTTGCTCTTGTTGAGCTAACAACTGTTTAATACAAATAGAGAGATTAGAGAATAGGGGAGGGGGGTATTAGATGTTATCCACACCATTGACTTTATGTCGCACAGCCATAAGGAATGATTATATTCGCTGGGACTGGCAGCAGACTCTTCGGGTAAACGTCACCTTTGAAGCGACCAATCGGATTAAACTGTTAGAACATGCGGAGTCACACCAAGTATCAGCGGGTAGTTGAGATGTTCGTTTTGCTCAAAGTATTAAAAAGTACTTGATATGAAGCACAATTCCATTCAAATATTGTTTTTACTGTATTACCTAAATAACTTATGTTTAACGTATGACTTTTGTGTTGTCAAAAATGATTTCTGGTTTGCAAATGTGGCAGAGCACCCCTCCGTAAAGTCAATATGGTTCAGCCGATTCCTCTCTGTCAGTTTCAAGTTGCGCCTTGTAGCTGTCTGGCCTGGCAGGACTAAACAAGCATTACCCTCGAACGGGACTAGATAACGCGGTAGATTCAGGATTAATATGTCAATCTATTAGCAGGCAATGGGATTTCTATTGGGGATCGGTGGATATATTAGTATCATGATTAAAAGGTAAGACATACCGATCTTGAGAACGGTTGGTTCGTTTTTGCTTGGGTTTATGGTCTGTACCCATTGCACGTTTTGGAATGTCACGCTTTGGTGGTTTTCATTGGGTAAGGCTCTCTCGACATTAAACTATGGATTAAACTTAAGCAAAACTTTTCTTTTTGCATATCAGTTCTTATAATACGCATTTTGTTACACAGATCGAATGACAAGCCCGTGAGATGCAGTGGATGATAGCCCAGTGTGTGCTTTGAATGAATGCAGCTTATTGGATACAATACTCGGATCGCTTCTATCTTTACAGTGAATGATATATATAATCAATCGAATTTGCTACGGTTGTCTACATGCTCTCCCCGTATCCCGATTGCGTTTCCAGATGTGCATGGTATGTATTCAGCCTGAAGTCTTCCTACTGAGAGACGATTTGACTATGACATGTTGCAGTGTTGGAAGAAAAACCAACAGCCCTGCAGGAGTCTTGGACGAACCCTTCTTGTGTTGTCATCTATGTCTTCGTAGTCCTATAGGCATTACGTTTTCAGCCTAATGTATTCACCCATCTCGTTGCTGCTGCTGCAAGGTATTGTTGTAGGCAAATATAAGGTGATCTTTTAGTGATATTTAGTTTGCTATGCAGATGCTGTGTTGCGATTATGGAATGTGGACTAACCAGAGTTTTGAGTGTCTTCTGACACGAGTGGAGGTCCTGATGGGTTTGCAGTTATGTAGACTTTCACCATGGTTTGCTTGGTTTCCAGGTTGAAGTAAATGGGTGCTAACCCAGTTTGAGAACTGTGAGAAATGGTGAGAAACAAATAATTTAGTAACACATGGAGAAACATAACTTGTTAGTTAATATTTTGCATCACCTTTTGTTACCTTGTTTTTATATGACCTTATTTAGACATGATGTCTTTTATAGATGGTTGTGTTCCTTGTGTTGCCTAGGAGCACGCTCAGCAATACAATGCCCTTTGACTGTAGGTGACCCACATTGGACCAAATACTTGGCAACAAGACCCTTAGGTCAAAAGGAACAATAGAGTTTTTACTTGATGGGCACTCTGGACAAAAGTATTTTCCTTTTGTATCTGCACCAGGGCTTTTTGATATATTGTGTTGTTACATGA
Source organism: Trachyrincus murrayi (assembly GCA_900323305.1). NCBI lineage: Eukaryota > Metazoa > Chordata > Actinopteri > Gadiformes > Macrouridae > Trachyrincus > Trachyrincus murrayi. Next base: position 10,295 of record OOFB01038374.1, read on the forward strand.
GTCACATGGTTTGCTACAGTCACCTAGCATCACTTGTTCACAGCTGCCAATCATCCAGTCATTCATGCTATACTACTATTCATGCTGTACTAGACTCTTTTGAAGGTCAATTACTGTTTTTGTCAGACGGCAGTTAGACATATGCTAGCTGGGATGCACTAAGCCGTTTGTGGCTCCCTCTGTTATCATAACTCTGTTTCCATCCCAAGAGAGCAGGACATGAAGAGGATGTGGAATAGGAAGTTTCCTTGTTGGCTGACATGACAAATACATGGATATGATTCCAACGAATGACTATGACGTTGTTCGTGGGTGGAACTGGTGCACTCTGTACTACCTGTTGTACCCTCTGGTCCATAGTCCTCGGCTCTTGGAGAGTGGACTGAAGAGGAAGTTGGGAGATATTTGCAAACTAATACAAACAACTTGGTGCAGGGTTTGAAACATTACTGGCCCCAAGACAATTTTTCCTGGCCCTCACTCAAAGTTCATTCTTCACCCAAGTGAATTGATGGAACCTAATAATACACACTTGTGTTTTTGTTTACCTGCCGTCACGATACCACGCCGCTTTGTGCTTGTGCCAAATAACGACCACTGGAAGATTTAAATTTTATAATGCTAATGTAATTTTTTTTTAACATATATCACATTTTCAGGACAGTGAGTCGAAAAGTCCTGATGTGCCTTTTTACTCATCGGGCACCCCTTATTGTTGAACCCTGATATGGTTGACAATGACATTGATGTAGTATTTCGTTTTCTTTTTAATCTGAACTGCACAAACACTGACATTTTGATCATTTTCATTGTGGATATGACAGAGCTTATATCTCAAATGTAATAACCTGTTCCTTAAACATCCTGAAAAGTCTGTGCTTGATCACGCTTTATCATGATATTATAATGAGCAGATTGAATCAAATACAGGTTATATGCACACCAACACAATGCAAAAATAACATGAGTTACAGTTTGCCTACAAATTCCTAGTTGAGGAATGTATATTGGCTGAGCTCATTTTGATTCCCAGATAGCGATGGTAATTTTGACCGGTTATTAGCTAACCGATAAGAATACATGTACTGTAAAGAATGGATGAAAGTCTGTGACACGTAAAACAAATTACCAATCTTTTTTTCATTGGAAAGGAGGGCTGGCCTGAATAGCCTACATCATTTCAAGCTTTGGATAATCATTACGTTTCCGAAGTTATATTCCAATAGTTCATTAAATAATCTAAACCAATGAAATATCACAGTGTGTATTCCTGCTTGAAGGAAAGGCGGGTCACAGAGAATCTGAAGGACAGGCGGGTCACAGAGAATCTGAAGGACAGGCGGGTCACAGAGAATCTGAAGGACAGGCGGGTCACAGAGAATCTCTGGCGTTTTGGACCTTAATGGCCGTAGTTGGGTCATTTTTAACATTGAATGAAGACAAAGTCAACTATTTTATGAACTTTTAGTTAACAGATCAACAGTTTTGAAACAGAACCTAAACCTGTTAAAAAGTGGCTGGCTATGTGAACCTGGCTATGTGAACCTGGCTATAATGCTGGGTGCACAGTCTCCGTCGGTCATGCCATTTCAAGTGGTAGCGTGTAGCGAGTGTGGGGAATGACCACACGAGAAACACAGTCAGCCGAAGCTACTTGCTTAAAGCATGGGCTAAAAGACAACAGAACACCTTAAGAGTACGTCATCACTGACAACCTTGATGATTAAAGGTAACGGCAAACTTAAGGGCAAAGTAACATGAACAAAGTATGACGGTGTACTAAACTACAACCAAAAGTTTTCGAATAATGTTAAAATGTCTGAATACAAAACTAATCAAGGATACTTCGGTTATTCAAATATTTGGGACCAGCCCTTTATTTTTAGATGTGCAATAACAGAAAACAACAGAACATGAGGATTTTGTGAAAAAAATGTTTTACCGTTTAACTGATAGTGTTAATCGGTCAAGATCATATTGTCGGTTAACGGTTCAACAATTAATTGTTAACATCCCTATTCCCAGATCAATGGCAAGTTAGTTCCCCTACGTTTGCTCACAGAAATGTAAGGAAGAAAAGTCTGTTTGTCCTTCTCCAACTACAAGCCTATCCCAGTTATTGACTCATCAGAAGTTATTACAATGAATGTGACAAGTTTCATGTTAGTCGACCAGGTCCAATGTGCTCTATGGCCTAAAAAGGACACATGTCTGTAATTGGATTCTTATGGTGAGCAGTTAACCATTCAAGGTTTATACTCTGCAACAGTTCACCACCGCAAGGAATTCATTTTATTCAGCCAACCGACTCGCTTTGGTATGTCCAGATGACATCATGATATGTGGCCTCCTGGGATGTTCAGACATCATTTGCCTCAACAGAACATACGCACACCCTTTTTAAGATGTTTTTTCAAAGATATTTAGCAATATTTCTCGAGTAAGTGTAATTTTTGTAATTATGTTAAAAAAAACTATCATTTGCAGTGGTGGTCTCTGCAAAGGATAGGCATATTGTTTATGAGAATAGCCTTATGAATGGAAAGTACTTGGTTCACTACATTACAACGGCTGAAGATGTAAGTGAAACGCATGTGAATGACCCTATGTCCTTAGTTGTACCAACTGAACTTGCATCTACCGAGCTAAGGTCTTGCTGATCTTGGCTATGGCTGGTCTTTTAATTTTACCTCATGGGTGTCAGAAGTGGGTCACTGTGACAACTGCATTCCTCAGTCCAGTCAAATGAGGCTGTTTACATTGAGCCAGTCAGCTGACCTTTTGAACAGTAGATTGAAAGTGAAGTAACTCGGCCTCATGCTGTACCTCGCCTCTCCATGGAGGATTATCCGCAAAAGCATTTGGATTGATCTTTGGAACAGCATCATTTGTTTTTGTATATTATATATATTGTATTTGTATATTCATCATATTTGTATTGATTTGCTTGTGACAACAGATGGGAATAATAGTGTGCTTTTTTTCATGGTATGCCGGGGGGGCTTAACATGTAGTATTAGTAGTCAATAAATTATGAGAATACATAATCTGCCAGTAGCTGAACAAACAATATCCCTTTGAGGCCGATGTCCGGTGCTCTAGTTCAATGTAGGCGCTTGACACAACCAAGGTCTATTTTGTACTTCGGAGATGCGTGTGAAATAACGTCAAAAATTAGCGTCAATTGATTTGGGTGGAATACCAAAACTGAAACCGTATCGCAGCATTTTACTGTACTTATTAACTGGAATTTTGAAACGTGATACTAATTGCCACACCATGGCCAAAGAAAGAATGATCGTATTAAAAAATAAGGGGCCTGATCCACTAGGTTAATGCACCACCATCTGTATGGTTTTGTGAATTTAATTTAATTTATGCTATTTTTTGTGCAAGTTTCTTGTCACATTTCAGGTAGGCCTATTTAACCTTTTTATTGCTAGCACTTAATCTGTCCTAAACTGCATTAACCTGGTGCTCCTTTTAACCTGACATGTAATCGTCATTGGCTTCATCACAGGATAAAGCCTACCTACCTCAAGTGGCTTCACAAGACAGCTTTTTACCCCGCTGAGAGGAAATATCTTAGCATCACTCCTGGTATCGTTTTACAACACCTTAGAGCCATGTTCTGTCAGCTGGGGAATACTTTATTTCCAGGTTATTGCCTATTGCCGGCTAATAGGCTGTCATCCCTGGGTAAATTGTGGAGTGGGTAGTGCTATGCCTTCTACCTGTTTGCTTGGGTAGCTAAAGATAGCAAAGAAAGATAAAAGCCACTTAATATCCTGAAATTAGAGCCCTTGCAGATGGACTATAAAGTGAATGACTTTTACTGGACTACTGGATTACTGAATGTAAGACCAGGGAGTCCAATTTCTCACATAATTTCTTCACAATTCACAATAGTTTGAGCTGGCTTTTAGCTGGTTTCGAGAAGATGGTTACCGTCTTATTTGGCGTAGGGCTAGCATGGTGTTTGGTTGCTGCAGCTGTTTCACTACAGTCAGTCTGATGTCACAGGTCAGACTTTGTGGGTCTTTTTTACGGTCCTAAGAAAGTTCAAGGGAACTGGAGTTCCTGTCTAGTTACTATAATGAGTACTGGATGGCTACAGTGTCATAAAGGTGAGGTGGAGTGGAGCTAGTCAGCATTTTTGGGAAATAAAAATGGCAACTTTGTGTTGATTTTACTAATTGGATGCCAGTTCAAACCACATGATTAGCGTTTTGAATCGGTTCTGTGTGACTGGTTCAGACCAGCGTTGTGATGGCCTTGGGTTTCGGGCATTTTTTCACAACGCATAAAAGTAAAAATATGTTTCTTCTGTGCTATTTAAGGAGACTATCGGCCCTTTGTCCTTTATACCGATAAAGTTCTGGAACCCAAATATCGGCTGAGATTATTGGCCAACCGATATATCTACTCTGTATCAAGTGACAAGCTTGACCCACAATGCTTCCTTTCTGAAAGGCCTTTTATACTTGATGTTCCCTGATCCTGCTGTGTCTGAATGTCCACCACTTGTTTACCATCTGAGCTGCTCGCACCCTACCCACGCAACCGAGGATTAGTGAAAGTGTGCATGTGTGTCACAGGATTATAGCGTGTTGGCTGCACTAACTGTTGCATATTCTGTTCTTGCAAATACTGAGCTATAGTCTCATTTGTAATATTTTCAATGTCAGCACATCAGAACACTTCAACTGCAGCAGTATTACAAAAATGATTTGGGATTATTGTGTCCATTACACATTACACAATTTTTCCATAACATATTCTGTTCCTTAAAGGTGCTGTAGTCAAGATTTAAGAGCTGTAATTTGAGTGTAATTTGTTATAATTGCCACAGCATCCCTCAGCTATTAGTGAGTGAAATGCTCTGTGAGAATATCGGTTCTGGTTGACTGCGCCTGCCTCCGTATGAGACAATTTAGATTTTAGACTGCTCCCAGCTAATTTCTGACCAATCAGGCCATCTCTTCCCTGATTGGTTCGGGAAATCCATCTAGCCTGTCAATCACATTTGCACACACCACAGGTGCGTGAGTTCAACACTTCTCAATGGCGGAGCAGTGAGGGAGGCAGTGTTTTTGGGGTTGTTTATTTTCTAAATCTGCTCTTTTCTGCTCTGTCTCTTTACAACTCTCACATCTTACCTATAGCACCTTTAAACTGTTCTTGAGCAGCAGGAACTTTATCTTTGCTGGTTTAGCTTCCCCGTTGGTCACAATCCAAAAACTCAAGTTGCTGTTTGCGAAAGCCCCTAAAATGTGTTTTTGTAATTAATATAGCCTAGCTAGGTAGAAAAGGACTGCTGAAACATTGTCTCACTGGAGTTCTCCATCGCTGCCAACAATAAGATGTAGCCTACATGCCAAAGCCTTGGAATGTATTGTGTGTGTTTGTGTGTGTGTGTGTGTTTTCCCAGTATGCATTGAGCTAAGTTATTGTAAGTTTTGGCTTGGCTGTTTGATATTTTGTCCATCATGTGTCTCCAAGTGTACAAAAGTAAAAGGATATGCTCTAACTGATTGCTGTGTCCTGGATAAAAATGCGAATCAATCATCACCTGAAGATGATGTTGAGAGGCTGTTGAGGGAAGTCCTGTTCTTTATTTATTTTTTCCTCCAGAAGGGCAACATGAAGCCAGATGGGTTCATTTAGTTGCATATTCAAACAGTGGGATGCCACCCGGTCAGGCTGTGTGCTACTCGTTCCTACTTTTTCCCTGTTTTCCCTTCATGTACTTTCATACCACAACTGTCATGCGAACTGTGTTGGCTCTGTGTAGGCATTGATCTCGGATTGCACTCGCAGTTCCTGCAAAGGTTAGCTAGGCTACGAGTAGCCTAGCCTGAGCAAACAAATATGTTGGCACAGCACACATAACATTTGTCCGAGGATTCTAGTGTGATATCTATGAACATGAGTGAGTCAGGCAAAATGAACAAAATCCCCTGTTGTAGCTAAATCAGTGGTATGATAACTCTGCAGTCTGTACTTTGGACAACAGCATCTATCCATATTGCTGTGAATCCATGTATCATCTGTCACTTACTGCCAATCATGTTGTGTGAAAACATTGTGAGAAAGGCATTGATGGCCTGTCCCCTCTTATAAAAACGTGGGTAGTGCTAAAAATTCAATTAAATGAATAAGCCTATTCATTGATTGAACAACCTTTAGTTACTCTACTGTAGACCACCTAATCAGATGTCCTTCAGAGAGTGTTGGACAATGTAATGTAAATACTGTAAATTACAAATACTACTTACAGACCGTGAGAGAATGTGTTTCAATGCAGAAGTTTGAATGTCTTTTCGTTGACCATTGTAATTTGATAGTGAAGTGTAAGATTACGATTTCACCAGCATGTGAACCATACCCATTGAGGTAGCCTAGAGTTGAATCAACCATGTTTTACAATGTGTCTGTGTAAGAGTGTGTAAAAACATCATGTGATCATAATCATCTGAGCTTTTGGTCACGATGATCCATTGAAATTCCAGAATTCAATGGTTCTCCTATTCAGTCTAAGACTTCCATACTGAATGAAAACACACTTCATTGGCAGGACTACGAAGCAGACTACGGCTGCAGTTAATCAAACCTTGTGAACTGTGGCAGATCTACAGCTTAACCTTTTTTAAGATTACATAACATGAGAAGTGCAAGGCTTCTCGGAAGGGAATGAGACCTAATCAAGTTGCCAGTATGAGTGATATAGCCTAATATTGGAGATGAGCTCAATTGTTCTGTCTTGGGCCGAAATAATGACGATACTGTCTCAATTAGAATCGTGTTGTCCTCGATTAGATTCTTTATTTTTGCATCAGATGTCTATTTCTACTCAGAGGTGCACGGCTCTGCCGTCCTTTCCTCAAAAGAATGCAGACAAATACATTTTTCAAACCACTGGCAGCAAATACTTTACAATTTACAATTTACACACAAATATAAAATAGTAGTGGCCATTTGTATTTAGTCATTTCTAAAATCAAACTGAAATTGAAGTTATCTATACATTATAACGTAATGTAACAGACCTACCAACCAGGGTCCAAAATTAACTTTTCGAAATTTGTCTTTTTACCTGACAGAATGGAAAAATCTACCGGCCAAGCAATTGTTTTAATATTGTATGGAATATGTATGATCATTTCCCACAGTGTACTGTGAGAGAGGGGGAATAATGAATTGCTACTGGCTGGCTGAGCACCACAAACTGTTAACCGGATAAGCTCCTAGTTTTACCCTGGATATTTTCAGCATACATTATGGACTGTTCTGTCTAGCATCTAGCATATTGATTCTAGCAAATACAATTTCACCAAGCCATGGACATTCAATGCATTGTTATTAGATTTTATGTAATCGTATCTCCGTTTCTATTACACAAAGGAGAAGGCAACCTTTATCCACAGCTTCCTGGCTTGATAAACCTAAAAACATATATCCAGTGTTTCCCCTACATGCATCCAGCAGTGGCACAGTGCCGGTGCTGGATTACTAGCACCACTGCAATCAGCCATGCAAAATACATTTTTTTTATTAGAAATTATTTTGGGCGCCCCAAATGCTATTTATTTTATTTGAAGACATCATAGGTGCCCCCTACTGCACCCCCCTCAATGGTTACATTCATACAGTCATTATTGTCATTGTCAAATATTGTGGAAGAATACTGACAGCAAAATAGTGTATATAAAAATAGTGCTATAGAAGAATAAAAAAACACATGATGATACTGTAGGTGGCTTTATCTCATGAATGGCTTTAGACTAAATGTAGGAAGCATAATGAGAGAGTAACAAGTGACTTAATAATAGAAAGTAGCCTACATATTTGATTGTGTAGACCAGAAGCAACAGTATTACGAAACCCAGACTATGAGATGGCTAACATTAATGCCAAAAATAACCGTGCACGCCCACATCAGCACCGTGCACGCACAGATCAGCACCGTGCACACGCACATCAGCACCGTGCACACACATATCAGCACCGTGCACATGAGCGGGATAATGTACAGCGAGCTGGTCATTATTGCGATAATAAACCGCTTCAGGGTGATTCAAGACCTTGGTCGGGATCCTGCATCACCCTGTCGGGGTCCTGCATCACCCTGTCTGGGTTTATTTCGCAATAATGACCGGCTCGCTGTACACTACTCCTTACATAGTGCACCTCACACAGACCTCAGCAACACTGCTGGAAAAAGATCATGTCAGTGTGGTTGTTTTTAGATTGCAAGGCAATAATTGAATACAAAACACATGTAGATACCATGCATGTGTGTAGACTAGATGGAGGGACTTTATGTGACTCCATGGAATGGCACACTTTTTTTGTGGGGAAAATCCTACAGCCTTTTCAGATGCCATTAAGTTGAAATGCAAAGCTTTACTCAAACTTGTTTGATAAAATGGTATTATAGGGATTAGCATTTGGCTTGATGTATATTTTTGTGTGTGGGTTGTTGATGAATATGCTTGCTAGCATGCGCTAGCAAGCATATTCATGCTAGCACATGCTTGCTACTTGAATGTTTTAGCGTTATTTTAATTAGTTAACCTGCAACCTGCAAACGTTTCACTTTGTTGGCCCCGTAAGCCTTAACTAATTTTAAGATAATTATAATTGTATCAACAAACTTCATTTTATCAGCCTCGATCATCATTCTACATGAATGGAGATGATGTTATGGAATTCTTGATTTATGTAAGATAAAAACAGGAGATCTGAAGCAGTTTTTTTTATAGTGACTAAATCAAGTTTCTAGCTGGGCTAGTTCACACTCTGTTCTTCTAGCACATTTTTCTTCCAGTCATCGGGCCTCATTGACTGAGGTTAAGCCAAACTCTTAGTCTGGTATTTCCACAGCAGTGGGGAAGGCAGGATGTGAAAGAGAGATGCAGCCGACCTCTGTAGCAAGGTTATCATAGCTTTTCATTTTTCATTATTCATCTTTATTTTGTTTTCAATTTCAGTTTAGTTTTAATTAGTTTTTAAAGCGGGTTTGCTAGTTTAGTTTAGTTTTTATTTTTAGGAAATGCTTAGTGTGGAGTGTGTGTTGTTGGTGGCTGGTTTAAGCAGCCTCACCTGGTCTGAGTCAGGCTGATTAGACTCTGGGGCTGCTGGGTGAGGCTGCACACCTGTGGGGCATTGGCCAATCAGGCCCACAGGTTAAACCAGCCCCCACCACACACACTCAGGAGGAGCGCTAGCATGTCAGCACGCACCACCTGCTCTGCCTGTTCAAACTATCTCAAAGTCTAATAATAAACTGGTTTAATCATCATCTGCCTGTGTCCTGATATTGGAGAAGCCCTGAAAAGCCACTGTAGTAGTCATGTGGCATGGGGAAACTGCCACATTGGCGCCTGAACAGGGACTTCTCCAACCAAGGAAGGTAAAGACACAGAAGGGCTGCCCAGGGACGCACTGGAGACTGCAGCCGTGGTGACGGGCAGCTACCTCCCAGCACCAGCCCTTTCCCCGACGGCCAGTGGTGGAGCCCAGCGGAGGACAGGGGAGGCAGCGCAGCGACCGCTACAAGCAACCGTCTGTGGCTAGCCGCCCTTGGATCTAGCCCGCAGCAGCCCAGGTCCAGCCACGCCTCTGCCAGCCAGCACAGCAGTCCAAGGCTCCAGGAAGGAGGTGGGGGGGATTATGCCTCATCGCAGTGGTGGAGGGTGGCCCTACAGGGAGCTACCACCACGGCCCAGCTGTCGAGCCTCCTCCCAGCCCGTCCAGACAGCCCTGCGACCGCCAAGTCCAGCGACACCTCCGCCAGCCAAGGCAACAGCCCTGGCCTCCGGTCTCCAGGATGGAGGCGGGGGGGGGGGTGGTGGCGGGCTCACACTGGGATATGTGGAGTGTGTGTTGTTGGTGGCTGGTTTAAGCAGCCTCACCTGGTCTGAGTCAGACTGATTAGACTCTGGGGCTGGGTGAGGCTGCACACCTGTGGGGCATTGGCCAATCAGGCCCACAGGTTAAACCAGCCACCAGCTAGCATGTCAGCACGTACCATCTGCTCTGCCTGTTCAAACAATCTCAAAGTCTACAATAAACCGGTTTATTCATCATCTGCCTGTGTCCTGCCATTGGAGAAGCCCTGAAAGCCACCGTAGTTGGCATGCGGCAGTGGAAACTGCCACACTTAGGTTTAGTTTAGTCTATTAATTTGTGTTAGTTCTTTCTAATATGGGGTATTTGTCAGGGGCTAGATCCAAACGGTCAGATAAAGTATTGTGTAATAGAAACTCAACAAAACATCATACGATTTTAAAACATGTATTCACTTAGGAAAGATAAACAACCATCCACAAAAGACAACTGTAAAATATGTGTGTCAGTCAGTGTGTTTGTGTCATTAACCAGAAAACCTCAACTGGACACAACTGTACATACAATGTAGATATGTCCACACAAGATGCAGCCTTAAGTGCAAGATGTGTGTAATTCTGCTTCTGAGGTGAGCTGCAGGTAGTGTGCCAGGTAAAGGTCTAAATAGCCAATAGACACATGAACTGGCACAACTAAGAAACACACCACATACTGTACTTCAAGGAGACTTGCACGTATTCGTTTTCTGTGTTCCCTTAAAGCTGTGACAAACTAAATTAAATATTGACAAGCATTAAAAGGAAGACGAGAACAATGTTAGAGTTAATTAGTATTCATTGGGTCAGTCATACTTCTAACCCTTGCCTTAAAACCAGAAAACATTAGTTAGATGTTTTACTTGACAAGTCGGGTACAAGTAGAAAGGTGTCTTTATTAAATGTTTTATCATTTTAGTAAAGGAACACTTGTGTAATGACTGGATGTGTACCATACACCGGTAGTAGAGCATCTTCCAGTGCCTTCACTGGAAGTGGTCCATGGCTAATGGCCACTAGCAATATACCTACCGGAGACAGTTGTGAAGCTAGACCGTAAGGTTATTGAAGCAGTCAACATTTTACCCACTTGGATGAACCCTGACTTCTTTTTGTAAAAATTATCAAATGCTAGTTTCTTGTGGACTGCATTGCTTTTCATCAAGACTGTAGGCCATATTTCAGGAATAAAAACACCCTGGCTTCCTACAGACTTAATCGTTTTGCTTTTAAGCCATTCTAAAGCACAAAGTTTCAGTTTTCATGAAAATTCAACCCAAAAATTCTACAATAGGCAGTGAGAACACGGGCGCATAATATACAATACATAATTGTTTTAAATGAGATGCATAAACGTTAGTTGGCTTGCTTATATTTTCCCCCCACAATTGATCATCTGCAATGGTTTAAATTCGCCTCCATTTAAATCTTTTTAAATCCCACAATAGTTTTAGAATTACTATCTGCTGTCTATATGTACTATATGCTGTCTATATGTACTATATGCTGTCTATATATATGTACTATATGCTGTCTATATGTACTATATGCTGTCTATGTACTATATGCTGTCTATATGTACTATATGCTGTCTCTCGCCTATCTCTCGAGTAATTGCATGCCACTGGTATTCGGGTACACGTCCTCGTACTTCCTGTTGAGCCCTCTGTACTCCTGGCACTTCCTGAGTCCAGCAGCACCATTCCTAGACAGATAAGGAGTTGCAAAGGTTACATCAACTCAAAGGAAACTCTGTAATGAGCACTGCAAGATAACAAACCTTGAACGACCTATCTTTTATCATGAAATCCTTCTCTCGTTGCTTGCTTGATTTTGCTGGGTTGTGGAGACCAGAAAGATCTGGTAGTGGTGGTTTTTAATTACTTAATTTTTTGAGTGCTTCATGCTGAGAAGCGTATTATATTCCACCACACAGCAACACTGAAGCTATTTATTGGTTACAGTGTTTTAGTGGTTTACCTGTTTCGGGTTTCCTTTGTGGCTTTTGGCTGACATCACAAATATTTTTTCAGATACTGTTATATTATTACCTCATCAAAAGAAAATCAACCACTGTCCAGATATTATGCGCCATTGCCGTTTTTAAAATGTATTTGTATTACCCTTTTAACGTTCATCTTTTCTCACTCTCTTCCAGGTGGAAGCTGCTTGAGGCTGGCAGTTAGACGACCCTCCGCCATCGTCAGAGAGGCGGAGGCGGTGTCAGGGCCGGAGTCAGGGCCGGTGCTGGACCCAGAGACCCCTGCCAGGGGGTTGCAGGGCCCTCACTGCCCTGCTGTGTGAGTCTGGACCATGGGGGATGTGCGTGCGGGCGTGGGCGCAGCGGCGGGGCCAGTCAAGGTGAACCGCTCTCACACGCTGTTCGACAACTTTGTCCAGGCGAGCACGTGCAAGGGCACGCTGAAGGCCTTCCAGGAGCTGTGCGACCACCTGGAGCTCCAGCCCAGCGACTCCCGGGTCTTCTACCACAAGCTCAAGTCCAAGCTCAACTACTGGAAGGCGAAGGCGCTCTGGGCCAAGCTGGACAAGAGGGCCAGCCATAAGGAGTACAAGAAGGGCAGAGCGTGTGCCAACTCTAAGGTAGGCCTCGCTCCATAATGTGAGGAAGAAGAGTTATAATAATCCTTTTGACGAGCCCCTTTTTAAAGTAGGCTTATGTTTTGTGTTGAATCGCACAAACAATATGTGTATGGAAAGTCATCAGTGGCTTTCTTATTTATTTTTAGCTTTGTAAGTCGTTTTGGGTGTGGTTTTAAATACAACAAAACAAAACCAACACAAATAGATTCAAGGAGAATGTTCTGTGACTTTGCTGAATATGAACGGCAACCCGAGAAGACAATGAACCCAACTCGTGTCATGTCATCTTAAATCCTATTGCCCGTCTACTGTTCAATACGTTTCATCATCGTCCCGTCATCCTCCTCTCCCCATCTGTCCCCTAGTGTCTGATCATCGGCGCGGGGCCATGCGGTCTGCGTACGGCCATCGAGCTGGGCTTCCTGGGGGCCAAGGTGGTGCTGCTGGAGAAGAGAGACGCCTTCTCCAGGAACAACGTTCTCCACCTCTGGCCCTTCACCATCCAGGACCTCCGGGGCCTGGGGGCCAAGAAGTTCTATGGGAAGTTCTGCGCCGGTGCTATTGATCATATCAGTGAGTGGACGGCTCTCTCACTCTACTACCGTTTACTGTTCCCAATCTTTTTCATCTCGTGTACCCCCACATCAGTATGTCTCAAGCACCCCTTCATTGACACCAAACCACAAATATTTTCCTTTGAACTGCCCTAACCACTAGACTATATACTATTTGTGCCTCTGCTATAAATATTTGGAAAACATTGTAATGTATTATCCAATATATCCTAATATCCTACAAACAGATGCACTCTGTTTGTAGTGGATTATGATTGCGTGGCTAACGTTGTTTCATGGTTGTTGTTTTTTTACTGACGTTAAGTCCCATGTCCGGGCCTCCTCTTGGTCTGCTGCAGGTATTCGTCAGCTTCAGCTCATGCTGCTGAAGATGGCTCTCCTCCTGGGCATCGAGATCCACGTCAACGTGGAGTTCAAGGGTCTGATCGAACCTCCCGAGGACCAGGAGAGCGAAAGTAAGATGATGATGACGTTTTATTTGTACGGCTCTTCTTAATCACAGTTACAGTCTTAAAGGGATTTACAAACCCACATTTTTACGACACCCACTAACCCTAATGGCAAGAAAACACAAAAACAAAGGGTGAAACCTTAAAGCCTCTGACAACCAGTCCAAAAATATCAGAAATGCACATGTGATATAAAAGTGTCTTATTGTGCATATACCAAAATTTGAGTACGAATACACGTTCATAAATATTAGAAATGTTTATTAAAAAAACCTCGTTTTGCTGATCAGCACTGTGTGGGAGTGTCCGTGGCACGCTTGACATCTACCTAGCCACGCCTCCTTCAAATAATCTTACTATGAACCCAAAGTATAACAAGAACACACCGTCGGAGAGAAGTATACAAATGTCTATATTTGCACTGCAATAACAACCAAGAAGTAGTGAATTAAAAAACGACAAACTATGAATCATTACAATTTTATTTGTCATAGTTAGTTGCCATATCACCGTATCCTCAAGAAAGTCTCTAGTACACATCGGTCCAACATGGCGTTGAGTGTTTTAAAACACACTCGCTGAGCTTCAATCCTGTCCACGTTTTCATAACACATCCATGGTCGGTAACATTAGATTAGTCGCTTTCATTAGATCAAAACAACTAGTCTGTTGCATTTGGTTTGCATCAGCCAGTGGGTCTGTTTACAGTCTATGGTCTGTACCATTTTCTGTAGCTGCAGCAGACATTGTAATCCTCGTCTTCACAGTATAAATGCCAGACCGTTTTAGTTGTAATCTTCGTGAACCTCTGTTTTGATTTTGCTAATACTATTTGCGAAACGTCCGTGCTGCATGTATATAAGATGGAATGGTATGAATGAAGTTTCTTTATACGCGGAAGCAAAAAGCTTTTGTTGCATCTGATTGGTTGGTTCATCATTAATCTGAGAGTTTACCCTCAGCAAACTCCCGGAAAGCTAAGAACCGATTGGTTCGAGAGTTTGCTGACGTTGGCAAATCCCTTTTTAATCCCGCCCAAATGTAGCCTGGTATCAGAAAGCACACAAAAAAATAAGTGACAACGGTTGACGTTTGGAATAAGATTGATTCATATGCCTTGTTTGAATGCTTATTAGATGTACAAACGGCCCTAAATTACATACTTAAAACTGAAACACGGATTTCCCTTGTCAGAGGCTTGAAGAAACACAGAAGAGGGATTCCTCCTTCCAGGAAGGGTTAGGAGGGCAACGTGTCAAAGACATGTTTCTGTCTTCTGATTATACATGGCCTGCTGTGTTCTCAGAGATAGGCTGGCGGGCTGAGGTTAACCCCAGGACACACCCTGTCAACGAGCTGGAGTTTGATGTCATCATCGGGGCAGATGGAAGGAGAAACACCCTGGCAGGCAAGTCGACGTGTGTGTGTCTGTACAGTTTATACATTATGTGGCTGTGTATCTGTGTGTGTGTGTGTGTACAGTTTATACATTTACATTTTACATTTATGGCATTTAGCGGACGCTTTTATCCAAAGCGACTTACAAGTACTATTTCAGGGACGTTCCCCTGGAGCAACTCAGGGTTAAGTACCTTGCTCAGGGGTACAATGGGGGCAGACCCGGGGATCGAACCCATGACTCTCCGGTGCTCCGTCTGGAAGCACTGTTCCTTACCCACTAGGCTACCACCACCCCATTTATACATTATGTGGCTGTGTATCTGTGTGTGTACAGTTTATACATTATGTGGCTGTGTGTGTGTGTGTGTGTGTGTGTGTGTGTGTGTGTGTACAGTTTATACATTATGTGGCTGTGTATCTGTGTGTGTGTGTGTGTGTGTGTACAGTTTATACATTATGTGGCTGTGTGTGTATTTGTGTGTGTGTACAGTTTATACATCATGTGGCTGTGTGTGTGTGTGTATGTGTTTGTGTGTGTGTGTGTGTGTGTGCCTGCATGTGTGTGTGTGTGTGTGTGTGTGTGTGTGTGTGTCTGTGTGTGTCTGCATGTGTGTGTGTGTGTGTGTGTGTGTGTCTGTGTGTGTGTGCGTGTGTGTGTGTGTATGTGTGTGTGTGTGTACAGTTTATACATCATGTGGCTGTGTGTGTGTATTTGTGTGTGTGTGTGTGTACAGTTTATACATCATGTGGCTGTGTGTGTGTGTGTTTGTGTGTGTGTGTGTGTGTGTGTGTGTGTGTGTGTGTGTGTGTGAACAGTTTATACATCATGTGGCTGTGTATCTGTGGTTGTATTCATGCTGTAGGATTTTCCCTAAAAGAGCCCCATTCATAAAATTACGTGATCGCTTCGCATCGTGACGTTGTTCTCGCTCACAAAA
>OOFB01038374.1:28665-37653 GCA_900323305.1 Trachyrincus murrayi
AGAAAAAAAACTAACTTGGACAAAAACCACAAGGCATCCATTTATGCCCCGAAAAACGAAGCACAAATTTGTCTCACGATTCATCTTCTTCGTTTGGCATCATTTCAGATTCAGATTCAGATTCAGATTTCTTTATTTGCCATATGTAACAAGTACAATGGAATGCTTACTCCCCATTCACTCCCGCATTCTGAGTTCCTACCACAATACTATACTATACTACACTATACTATACTATGCAATACTATACTATACTATACTATACTATAAACAACACTATATACTATCTACAATACTATACTATATACTATAAACAACTATAAACAACACTTTGTCGCACCTCCAGGACTACGCCGACACAGAGATGCTGCTGTCCCGGGCCAACGTGGACCAGGCCGCCCTGCTCTCCTACGCCTGCCAGGCCGCAGACTTCTCCACCAATCGGCAGCTGCCCGCGCTGGACTTCGCCATCAACCACTACGGCCTGCCCGACGTCGCCATGTTCGACTTCACGTGCATGTACGCCTCGGAGAACGCCGCCCTGGTGAGGCAGCGCAGCGGGCACCAGCTGCTGGTGGCGCTGGTGGGAGACAGCCTGCTGGAGGTGAGTGAGATAATGCTGAACGTGTCACGAATAGAGAGCTTTAAATGCAAAATAACTGAAGTATGACTTAGAGTACCGCAAGTTCAGTGCATACGTTCTCGGCATAGGGTGGAGTCCTATGCTCACCTTCTGCACAATCTGAATTCACGAGGAGTCGCTTTGGATAAACACGTCTCCTACATATATAACAATAACAACAATTATTAATTGAAGAGATTTATGGAGGAGAATGTCCCACTTCTCCCAAGGTGTAGTTTATTTGGACTGGTCGGTGACTGTATTGCTAGTTGAATAGAAATAATTGAGTGTGTTCTTTTTGTGTTCCTTCAGCCGTTCTGGCCGATGGGGACCGGCATCGCCCGGGGCTTCCTGGCTGCCATAGACTCAGCCTGGATGGTGCGCAGCTGGGCTCAGGGAAACAGCCCTCTGGAGGTGTTGGCCGAGAGGTGAGGAGAGAGTGGAAACGCTCGTAATGCAAACCCAAGGCCTCCGCCTCCTCCTCCTCCTCCTTTTCCTCCTTCCATCTTATAACAAGAGACACACACACACACACAAGAGACACACACACACAAGAGACACACACACACGCTCAACCTCCACAGCACTCTTTAAGTACTTTAGGAGGAAGCAATGTCTGTATGAGGTCTTTGGCGTCAGTTGGACTCTTCTTCTCAGCTAATTGGATCAGAGGCTCTCTTGAGTGCATCATGGTATACTCTGCACTGTCCTACAGTACCCCCCCACTCCCACCCACCCCAGTGCTTTCTGTATTCAATTTACCATGAGCCTCAGCCTCTCGGTTACCTCCTCCTCCATATTTGTAGTTTTTAATCTCTTGGGGAATACAGTTGTATGCAGACTTACTACAGTTGTATGTGGAGTTAATTATTATTATTTTTTTTCCCGACCACAGGGAGAGTATTTACCGCCTGCTGCCCCAGACCACGCCGGAGAACGTCAGTAAGAACTTCAGTCATTACAGCGTGGACCCCACCACGCGCTACCCCAACATCAGCCTCAAGTTCCTCAGGCCCAACCAGGTAGGAGAACACGGCCCCACACGTCTCATGATCCGTTATTTAGTTTAGACGCCCGTCTGTATAGCTTCTGTTATTTCTTTATTTCTTTCTTTTACTAGCCATGTCACTTTTGGTTCCAAAGAGTAGAATCAAGGGTCCGTGTAATTGTGGAAATGGAAGATACCAGCCACTGTAAATGTGTATGTTTGAGGTTTTTTTGAGATTTCTGTGGTGAAACTAAGGTATGCGTGTGATTCAACCCAGGTTCGGCACCTCATTGACACCGGGGAGTCCAGAGAAATGCGCATTGACATGGAGAACGTGATCAACTCATCGTCGTCCAAACTGGCCAGGAATGGTTCGTAACTTTTATCATATTTATTTGCAGAAGTTGGAGTAACTAATAACAATACATAGATTCCATTGATTGATGTTGATGTTGTGAATCTTGAATCAAGTTTCAAGATTAAAATTAAAATGCAGGATTTTGATTATGCATATTCCCAAATGTGACAATGAACTATTTTTACAATTTTACAATATTACCTGCTTGACAAGCAGTTGCGAGGTAACATGAAGCACAAACGCATGGTGTCGTTCTCCGGGTGTGTTTCCACTAAGTTAAGTTCAGTCCCACTTGCTGTGTCCTGGTGAATGTAACAAAGCGTATGGGACACAAGGAGTAACTTGTAGTTGTTGATGTCTGTGGAGTGGATTTGATTTGACTTCTATTTGAGTGCACTAACTTGTCGTTTGATGTTCTCGTTGGGTAACTGGATAAAGGGTTGACTCTTTGACTCTTAGCTTGTCTGGAATGTTTTTCTGTTCTGTCAGTTTCATTTCACTCCTCCTCGTGTTGTGTAGGCTCGGTACTAAAAACAACATCTCACTGCTCCTGATTTTACCCCATGAGCCGGTTATAACACTAGAGATGCGCGGATTGAGTAATTGGCCCGCGTTGACCCGACTATAACTGTGGGTGTAGGCGGTTGTGGATCAGCCTTTTTTCTGTATTTATAATATGTATTTTTTTGTTTGGTTCATTAATCCAAATGCATTACCGATAATAGGCTGCACTCACGTGCATGCTGTGCACGCTGAAAAGTTAGACAAATTCTCTGATCAAAGTATGGTTGTCCGCAAATCTCCTTCATATGAAGCAAAATTATTAATAACAAAGCAATTGTAGTTTTCAGCAGCACACAGAACAACGCGCAAAGGCCTCAACTTGCTCTGCCGTCTCAACTAATGATATAATAGCCTAATAGGCTTACATTTTACTCATTTCATGACTTTCCTTTCATCTTTTGAAGAAAAGCCTTAGTTTAGACTAATTGTAAATGGCCAGCGTCGGTGGGGTGGGGGCGCTATTATTTTATAATAGCGGGTTGGGAAGCGGACTCGGTTTGATTAGCGGTCGGGTGCAGTCACAGCAATATGTGGATTTGAGTGAGAAAATACCTTAACCGCGCATCACTAGTACACACACACACACACACACACACACACACACACACACACACACACACAAGCTTTCCTGCAGCCAGTCCCATTCCCATGATGCATTTGTGATTCCCCGTTCTATCTAGCTGTTTTAAAACATGTTGCCGTTTGTACATTTCCTGTACCCAGAATCCATAGCTCGATCCAGTAAGCTTCTCAACTGGTGCCAGAGGCAGACGGAGGGCTATAAAAACGTCAATGTTACAGACCTCACTATGTCCTGGAAGAGTGGGCTGGCCCTGTGCGCCCTCATCCACCGATACAGACCAGATCTCATGTGAGTATATGGAAAACAAACACACACGCACTCAGACACAAATGTGTCTGTGTGTGTGCTGGGATCATAGTGGGTAGTGAGGGAGCCATCTTTAAAAAACGTGCCTCAAACACTCAGAGACAGAGCCACATATTACTGGGTTACTACATGGTTTGAGCAATGTTTGTGAGCAATGTAATTGCATGACTACTGCTACTGTGTTTATGACAGGGTTTGTGGGAGGCCTAGTGTTGTGGCTGTTGTTCATGTGGGTCGTGGGTCGACATAGTGATTACCTTTTTATAACCTAATGATGCTTGTGTCTTCTTTGACCTTTTTAACCATGCGATGTTTATGGGCAGTTCTGGTTTACTGGCTTTTATAGGCCAAATGATTGGGGAACATTTGTCAGTCGTGCCAGACCCACGTAGGGAAAACTACACCAATAGCTAGTACTGATACACTATGAGTAAATAACTGTAAGTAGGGGGTATTCCTTTGAAGGCGGTGTAATGCAAAACACTAATGTATTCTGATTGTAAACTGTTATTGTGTGATTCCAACTAGTGTGTGTGTGTGTTGTGTGTGTCTCTGTGTGTCTGTGTGTGTGTTGCAATGTCTTTTGGTAATGCAAGCTCAGCATCCCACTGTCTGCTAAGTGGTCTAAGTAGTCGTGTGTGTGTGTGTGTGTGTGTGTGTGTGTGTGTGTGTGTGTGTGCGTGTGTGCGTGCGATTATAGTGCACATGTCATGTTGAACTGAAACGGCTGTGGTCTTGACAACTGCCATGCACATAGACTGTTTTCATGTTTGACATTGATTACATGCTTAACATGTCACATATTTGACCCCAAACTATGAACATATATGAGCATATTATGCATGTTATTATATGTTTGATAGAGAAACCAGCCCCCCCCCCCCCCTCTCCTATTAATGTGTTTTCTTCCTCCTGTTCCTTCTATTGGTCGTTCTTTCCTTGGCCTCAGGGACTTTGACTCCTTGGATGAGCGGAACCAGGAGAGGAACAGTCAGTTGGTGTTCGACGTGGCAGAGCGGGAGTTCGGCATCTCCCCCTGCATGACGGGCAAGGAGATGTCCTCCGTGGTGGAGCCAGACAAACTCTCCATGGTCATGTACCTCAGTCAGTTCTACGAGATGTTTAAGGACACAGTGCCACCCGGAGGTACGTCTGGGGTAGTGCAGCAGGAATAGGTCATGGCCCCTTGCGATGTCGTTTAGTTTAGTTTTGTTGTTGTGTTTATTTGCATAATGAAAGAATACAATAAAAGTACATATTTAAAAAAAGAACATACATACAAGTGCAGGAGAGGGACAGAAACCTCCCTTCGCTCCAGAGAAACAATAACATAAAAGAAGATAAAAAGAAACATCATACAGATACAAATGTTAAAAGACATTACACTGTGTGTAATGTGATGCCATTTGTGTGTGTGTATAATGTATATTTCTTTCTTCTTAAAGTTATACATCTTTTTAAAGCCTGTATTTCCTTCATCATACAACATTTTGTGTATATTGTACATTCCTGTAGACAACCACAACTTGAGTCCTGAGGACAAGGCGGCGTTGATCGCCAGCACCAAATCTCCCATCTCCTTCCTCAGCAAGCTCGGCCAGAGCATCGCCATCTCCAGGAAACGCAACCCTAAGGTCAGGAGTATCTCCTGTTCAGAAACGCTGAATCATCCAGTCTGAACACCCTTGGATCCAATTTAACTACCGACCTATTCAAAATATCCCCTCACGTGTCATCCACAGGACAAAAAAGAGAAGGAAACGGACAGTTTGGGGAAGAGGAGAAAAACCAGCCAGGCGGGGAATTCTGAAGACGTAAGTGGACACAGCTTTTCCTTCTTTGGTTTTAGTAAGCGGACTTAAGTACAATACCAACGGCACAATACCGACCGTTTTCTCCCCAGGAGGAGCTGGCGAGGACGGGTCGTGACGACAGGCCGTCGCCCTCCGCCGCCCTCTCGGAGAGGAGGATGGACCCGGCCACGGTGGGAAACCGGGACAACAAGGTCAAGGTGATGGCCACCCAGCTCCTGGCCAAGTTTGAGGAGAACGCCCCGGCTCAGTCCACAGGCCTCAAAAGACAGGTATGTAGAGGAAGCGCAGACAATGGGTCTTTTTAAAGTGCGCTCCTCAGGACATTCTCTGCCTGTCTTTGCCCACATGGGGTTTTCTGCCACGTTGCATTTGGAGGAATAGTGCAAACACGATTATGCTGTAGACTTGAGATTTGCTCAAAGTAAACAGTAGGTTCTCTGTGGGTTTTTTTCTTTCTTTCAGGGGCATATTTGTCCAATTGGCTTTAATAAATATTCAGATTCAACATGTAGCTTTTGTAGTGTAGTGTTTGCCAGGCCCAGTCTTCTCCTGATTAAGAAAAGAAGAGAAAGAAAGCCGTGGGCCATGTCATATGAGCTGACGTCCAGAATGCTAATATTGGTGCAGTATTGTTCTGGAGGACAGTAGGTGGCCTCATGGAGCTGACTGTGCTGAATGGGTCCAAAGACCTATGGGCCGCCAGCCACCCGGGCCCAGCAGAACTGGGCCAGTGGGAGGGAAGAGTGGGCTGAGAAAGAACACTGGACTCTATTGTATGAAAACAAAGGATCACGCCTGTAATTCTCTTTTGTTACGGTATGTTTTAGAATGATCTATTACCAGGTTTTTGATGAGACAAAACTCCCTGTTGGGGAATTGTTTAGTTTAGAAACTGAAGCTTAGAATTGATGAATGAAACCTTTTGTGTTTCTGTGTATTATTTACTGCACAGGGGTGAACACTTTGGGAATTATAAGCATCTTGACACGATGCCTTTTTATTTAGTTTCATCAATACTAAGCACTTTGGAAACAATGTTTTCGATAGGGTGCCGTATAAATACAGCTATTATTAAGACACGGTGACAAAGGAATATTATCCGTTGATGCGAGGTCCTCATCTTGTACTAGTTTTCTGTTTGCTACAAATGCTACATAATGTCAGGCTGTTGCAATTCACAAGAACATTTCATAAACATAACCGGTGGTGTTCTGTTATTTATGCTATATTACCCTCTCAAGCAGCAGGGCTGTTTTCTGTCTGTCTTTTCGTACTTCCAGGTTTCGGTTTTTAAAAGTGTGTCATACAGTGTGATCTTCTCATGACATCATCGGTATTTCCTTCTGGGTTTTGAGACCATGTCACCCTTTCCTCATGATTCATTTCCTCTTTTCCTTTTTCTGTATCTCTCCTCCTCCTCGTGGTCTCCACTACATGACTGGTACACTATTGCCCCCCCCCCCCCCCCCCCCCCCCCCCCCCCCCCCCCCCCCCCCCCACCCCCCCCCCCCCCCTCCCCCTCCCCCCCCCCCCCCCCCCCCCCCCCCCCCCCCCCCCCCCCCCCCCCCCCCCCCCCACCCCCCCCCCCCCCCCATCTTATAAATGCACCACCACTGCCGTTGTCCCTCGTCTGTAATCTGACCTCCAAGGCGGGCTCTCTCCCCAATCTGGACTGCATTCTGAGCCCTTGCCCGCCGGCGGCTCCTCAGAAGGAGCACACTTGCCTGGCCCCTGTGCCAGCATGGAGAAAGGTAAAGACTGTACCCCCCCAACGCCCCCCCCCCCAGCCCTCGGCGTTCGATAATCCAGCTAATCTATCTCCACATTGACCGTCTAACCGCCTAACCTCCCGAGTGTGATGGTGGGCTACACCGCTACTTGTTGTGTCATTTACCAGTCCCCCTTCCCCCCCCATAGACATCCTATGAGTAGCGCATAGGATGGTGATGATGTAATCCAGACTGTGTGTTGAGTCCAAAATCTTCAAAATGCCCTTCCTAACATGTAACTGTGAGTGAGTGAGTGAGTGAGTGAGTGAGTGAGTGAGTGAGTGAGTGAGTGAGTGAGTGTGTGTGTGTGTGTGTGTGTGTGTGTGTGGTAGTCACATGGTGGGTGAGTCATAGTTGTAATGTGTGTGTGTGTGTAACGTCATGCATCATGGTGTCTCCTCCTGGTTCAGAGGCGAACTCAACAGCAGGAGCAGCTCAGCATTCGCTATAAAGCGATGGTGAAGTGTCAGACTCTGCCTAGCAGAGGGGAGCAGGTACCGTTAGCCTGTTGTGTTCTTCCCCGTCCATGCGTCCCTCATAGTGTCCCGCTCTCTTAATAGGAAAGTAGTGGCTTGCTAGCCGCCCGCCTTTAGCTGTACCATGTGGGTAATTGAGTCGTGGTGTCTTCCTCTAGTCTTGTGGCGTTATCAGCTAGGCAGCTGGCTTTGCTAAGTGACCTGCCTAGGCCTTGTTTTCTCCCATGTAAGCTTTTCTCCACCAGCTATGTATGCTAGCACTTCGCTATGCTTAGATTAGTCTGTTTCTGTTTTAGTTTTTTTACCGTGACCGAAATGTGTTTTCATATTTCATTAACATTTTTGGACAATGTTAAAGCTTTAAGCAGTTAAATGTATATGTTGGCCACTTTCGCAACATAAAGTTTACCACTATCCTTTTTAAAGCCCTTAGCTTTAACAACTGTACATTATTTATAAACCAATGGGACCTCCATGATTCTTATTATTCGATTTATAGAGTGGTGGAAAAACACCTCACCCTGGGTATCCTAATGACTCGATTCATTGGCTATAATTCAAATTGCTCTATTAGAAGTGGTGATGAAAACCTATTGTATTTATTTTTGGGTAGGCTGCTACAACCGTTTAATGTAACAATCAGCAGCTTTTTTACACGAATCCACACTGGTGTGCCAAAACGTGGGCACATGTAGATTAGCATGATTGCGATCGATATTCACCCTGCTGAAAGGTCATTGTCATCCATCATCATCACCACCGTCTCCTCTTATCTCCTCAAGGCCAGGAGCAGCACTGACCAGCTGCCCAGCTCGTGCTCTCGAAGCTGCCCTAAGAAAACCATCTTGCTTCCCTCTTCTTCATCCACCTCTTCACTCTCTCTTCACTCACAGGTGACGCACAGTCTGTCCGTCTGTCCGTCCGTCCGTCCGTCTGTCTATCAGTGACAACAATGTCACCCGACCATCTGCCTAACTTCCTGTAGCTCTGCTTTCTAACTAACTGCAGTGTGTTGTCTGAAAAGGACAGCTACCCAAGTGGTTTCTGTTCCCTTCCTGCAGCTGTCCCCAACTGTGAAACATGCCCAGTGTGTACATGTTTACCCACCTCCCACTGGTCCCAGCGTATGTGTTTTGCGTCTGCATGTTATTTAGCATGAGCCGCCGCTTGCTTTTACAACTAGTGATTTGATCGGCTGTTGCATCTGAACATAAGTAGTTGACATATAGGCGCAGGTGCCTCGCATACAATTGGCATAGTGCCGCATAGCTCCGCCACGGCTATAGGCTATCTCTTACATGTCTCATCACGGCGTGTGTTTGAAGAGTGAACAGTGATATCCGTATGAACGGTGTTAAATGTGGGGCCATTTCCACCAATAGCACTCTGGTATTCATCCAGATCAGCCAGACCTCTCTGACACACGGGGTAGAGTAACGACAGTCGTAGCATGGCTCACTTCTCAAATGGCTACGGCTAATTATCACTGTGTTCTATGCCAGCGCAAG
>OOFB01038374.1:47202-61984 GCA_900323305.1 Trachyrincus murrayi
TGAAACGTTAAAAGGGCTTGCCATATATTCCCCCTACTGGTTAAATGTTAAAAGGGCTTGACATATATTCCCCCTACTGATTAAATGTTAAAAGGGCTTGACATATATTCCCCTACTGATGAAATGTTAAAAGGGCTTGCCATATATTCCCCTACTGATGAAATGTTAAAAGGGCTTGCCATATATTCCCCTACTGATGAAACGTTAATAGGGCTTGCCATATATTCCCCCTACTGGTTAAACATTAAAAGGGCTTGCTGTATATTCCCCTACTGATGAAACGTTAATAGGGCTTGCCATACTGGTCGGGTATCACTGAGCTGTAGGCTACAGGACCCCGTGAGCTGGGGGTCTTCAGCCTGCACCCCAGTCCTCTGACTCTACTGCATGTTCTCCACAGCAGTAGCTCAGAGTCTGACATGGACGACGAAGACGAGGAGGAAGAGGAGGAACAAGAGGATGTGGAGGAGCAGCCGGAGCAGGAGGAGCAGCAGGAGGAGGAGGAGGAGCCGCTGCTCCTCGGCAGCCCCTCGGACCTGGGAGGCGTCCCCTGGAGGGAGGCGGTGGAGCTCCACGCCAAGCTGAAGGGAGATAGCGAAGGAGGCGGTGCAGACGCCGGCAGTAGAGATGGGGAAGTGGTGGACGACGCGGAAGACGAATACGAGGAGGAAGACGACGACGACGAAGAAGATGAGGAGGATGACGAGGAAGAGTCTAGTGACGGTAGGTTTATTTTGGGTGTGCCTCACTAACCTAACGACTTCATGTGTTGAATTAACATTGTTACCAAATTCCATAGTCCTCCTGTGTGTGTGTGTGTTTGTGTGTGTGTCTGTGTGTGTTATTGTTGGGGCTTTGTCTCCCCCTACTGGCAGAGGGGGAGTACTTCCCCTGGGAGAGGGAGCTCCAGTCAGGGCTCTGGCTGGAGACGTACCTCACAGACCAAGAGGATGTTGGTACATTTAAAGGTAGCAGTGTTGCCTGTGGATGCCTTTGCAGTAACTTTGGTTTGAGTTCACTTCCCTCGCCATTTTTGTTCAATACGTGTGAAGCCTGTTGCCCTTTAATGACCAATTTAACTGACTCTTGTTTGCGTTTGACAGTTTGGCCTTTGAAGGGATTCTGATTGTTATGAGAAATGCTGTGTGTGGCTTGGGAGCCTTACATCCTTTGTTACTGCTGTTTGCCGCTTTGATTTTTGATATTTTGTGACACTCGGCCAAGTACTAATCAGATTAACAATTCATCAATTTGCAGGTGTTTTCAATTGACTATTTAGTGATGCAGCTGTTGCTTGGTAGATTGGCAGAAGGATCCTGTTGATTTTATTTCTTTTTTCTTTCACTTCTAATGGTTTCACTTTTGTTTTCATAGTGCGTGCATGCAGCCCACACTCCCGGAGGATTGTCCTTTACTGTTGTTAATCTAACTGTCTATTTACCATCTTCTCCTATTTTTCATTCATGGTCCCATCTCCCCCCCCCCCCCCCCCCTCCCTCTGTGGCCCCCTCCTCCCTCTTCCTGTACAACTTGTCTTTGTCTCTCTTCATCCCCCATCTTTGACCCACGCTACCTCAACCACCACACGTGGACGTCACTCTCTCGTTCTCTCCCGTTCTCGTTCTCTCTCGAACCCTTGACCACCGACACCGTGCGTACAGCCAGGAACCTCCGGATCCAACAGGTGTTGCAGCCTGTGGACCCCCAGGCCCTTGCTGGTCTGGGGAGGAGGGGAGCACGCGTGGATTCAGAGGGGGGCAAGGCGGTATCTAACGCCCCCCAGCTGTCCCAGCCCTCTGAGCAAACCCAGCCCTCCTCTACAGGTAAACCCCACCTAGAGGAGACAAGCCCATGGCCGTACTGCGTAGGGACTCAGGGTTAGCAGGAGACACTATAGGGCACTACAAACCCTTATGGCTGCCCCGTGTTTTTTTCTGTTTTGTTCTTTGTTTGTGACTAATGTGTCGTATGTTTTTGTTGTTGTTGTTGTTGTTGTTGTTGTTGTTGTTTTGCATTTTTTTTGTCTCATCTGGTTTCCGATAGGAGGATCCCTCCCCTCACTCACGTCACGCCGCCCCTAACCTACAAGTTGTGTGTATTTAACCAACTGTGGGTTTCTTTTGTTGTCGCTGCCTTCCTCCTGTTCTGTTGCATCTCACCCCCGTTCATTTTGTGTCCAGGCCTCTTGTGTGTCGGTGCTGCAGCCGAAGGGCTCCGCTCTCGTCCCAGTGCTCAACATCTCTCTGTTTTTTGTCTTGATTCCTTTTGAATTGTGTTCTGCTTTGTTCTCCCTTTGTTCTGCTCTGTTCTTTCCCATGTGTCTCATTAAATACCTGTCTGTTTTTGTTTTTTTTCCTCCGTTGATCTGCCTCTCCATCCTCCCGTTTGTCCCGTGTGTCTCCCGGTGCGAAAACAAAACGTAGCCGCTGCCCACACATCCGCCCGACAGGAGGCAGTCAGAGTCTGGCTGGAGAGCATCTCGGGAGGTAGCGCAGACTTGCCAGACATAAAGAGATCTTTGAGGATCTGTTCCCGGGGTCTCACTCTTTATATACCCCCCCGTCTACCTTCCCGTCTATTTTCTGGTTGCTTTTTTCCTGGCGCATGCAGAAAAAAAAACACCCATGCGGGACCAGTGAGACTCACAAAGCATGCACGGCCGTCCCACTGGAGACATGACTCTGCTGGGGTCGGAGACCCACCTCCACTTGACTCTTTTCTTTCCTTCTCCACACCACTGCTCAGCCTGCCCTACGCCAAGTCACTCTCTTGGGACAGCACAGTCATACAGACCAGTCCAGCCTTGAGAATAATACTTTTAAATGGATTTTTTTTTTTTATACAAAAAATTATGTTTTGTTTTCAGCAATAAGTTATATTATAGTTATATTAGTGTATTCTAAAATGTTTCTAATTGTGAACTCTGTTTTTTTGTGATTGTGATTTCCCGTTTTCCTAAAGTGCAGCCGGTAATTATGAGCTATGTCGATTATTACTATATTGTTGATATTACCAGATAGTTAAAAGTTTAACGTTTCTAAATGGACAGTTGGTAATAGATAACAAAGTGGTTATTTCTACACCTTGCGCATGTCCCCTCCACGAATGGGTGACATGCATAACAATCTACATGGATGGTTATTGTTATGGCTGAATCATATGACAAAATTGGGCTGAAGTGTGCGTGTGTGTAATCAGGCACTTTTTTCTCATTTGTATTTCTATGTCTCCCACAGAATATTGTTTCAGCTGCTTGTTTACTGACCAATGTTAACAATTAACATCTCTTGACTGTGCCCTTGGCTGACATTGCCGTTTTCATACAGAAACTGAAAGCTGCATGTCTCTAATCACTAATATTGTTCTTTGCTTACCTTTTTTTTATTTGGGTCTTATTTTTGACAAATCACTGTTCCTACAGATCCTGGGATGACACTAGGTGACACTACACTCCCTCCTTATACCTATTAATTCATCCCCTCTCATACCATTGCTAGATTAAAGATGGTGTATCTAATGCTAATAGTTAGGTTTGTTTCTCTGACATCAATACATCAATGATAAATACCAGCGTATTGAAAGAGTAACACTGAAAGCCTCTGTGTTTGTTGTTGACACAAATTGAATGCAGCCTCTGAAGAGAACGATATGTAAATGCTCACGTATTTACAATACATCACCGTTGCCTGTCAGGCAGTGTGTGTTTACGCCATGAGCAAGACAAATCACGTCAAATTGGTCAATTTTGTTTGGCATGCATGCGATATTTATTGCCTGTCAGGATTATTTCATTCATCTTTTGAACAAAGGTCTGAATCTCTTTTTTCTTATGTTTCAACCTCCCTCGGATAAAATAAAGTTTGTCCTCTTCATCTTCTTCTAGCGCTTTTACTTCCTCACTATATTGTTTGTCTCTCCCCCCCCCCGCTTATGTGTGGTGACTCTCCAAAGCTTAGCTCCTTAGCTATTTTCTCCCCGCCACAAGTGATCTTTGATATTCTTATGTTCCCCCGGCAACAGGCAACCTCAAAAGGTTCAGATTAGGTGAGGTTGTCACGGTTAAGGAAAGCTCTCGTCCCTACTGCCTTGTATTGAGTGTGGAGCGGGCATGATGTGGCATTGACTCCTTCTCAACTCTGTCACGCCAGAGCCCTGTGAAGATCTGGACCTGAAGGGGGACGCTCCCGATTTAGAGCCAGGCACTGAGATGGAGCAGGGTAGGCAAGAATTTAATTTGGTTTCTCCAATCGCAGCCATCAAATTGGTTTATTGTGGGTACTTAATAACTTTTATACTTGAGGAATGACTCCTCGATCGAAAGCAATCAAGCATTTCACGATTGTGTTCCAGATGACATCCCCTCAGATGCCGAGGCGGAGGCTCGCTTGCACCAATCGGAGGACATTCAAGCACTTCCTGCTGAGGACAGGAAGTCTGGGATGCTGGGAAATGCTTCCAGCATTGGTTAGTGTCTCGAGCATGAATACTGCATTGTTTAGAGCTTGTATTCATTGTGCGTCTCCAGCAGATGCTTGATGTTTTCTCGCATGTGTTGACTTACTACTATGTGGTATGTTTTCAGAAGTGTCCAGTGTCAGTCCTTTCCAGAAGGAAGATATACTTTTATCCCCCAGCAATGCATCTGCAGAGCCTGAGATACAGGTAAGAAATATTAAACACAGGCCTCTGCCGTGCTTGTTGAGTTCAAAATGCTCCTTTCATCCCCCCACTCCCTATTTGTCTTTCAGATAAAGCCACCGTCTCCTCGCTGCTCGGTAACGTCTCCCAGCACGCCCGTTTACCCGGCACCTTTTGTAACAGAGGAAGCCCTGCCCGAGAGGACGGCCCCATCGCCCGTACCCAGGAGCCCGCGGGGCTCTTCGCCGGCTCCCTCCCCGTCTCCTGTTCTCGCTCCTGCTCCTTCCTCAACTCTTCCAGCATCACCTGCCGGATCTCCCGTCCCCTCACCCCTCACCTTTCCCGCTACGCCGCCGATCCGGTCTCAGCCCGTCCCGCTGCCCGTGTCAACCAGCGCTTCGATATCTCCCGTCTATCCAAACCGCTCCATCTGCCCTCTCACTGGGAACCCCCTCTCGCCCATCTGTGCTCAGTCGCTGCCCTGCCGGGAACACTCCTCACCCCTCAACTCCGACTCCCCGGTCAAGACGCAGCCCGTCCCCACGGTCACCTCCACGCCAATGCCCAAAGCGGACCCGAAGGCCACCGCTGAGCCCGCACAGTCCTTGGACTCCTCCTCGGAGGACACCCCGTCGAAGAAGGCCGACATCATCGAGGAGTTTTGGCTCAAGAGTGCGGAGATCAGGAAGAGCCTGGGCCTCACTCCTCTGGACCGCAGCAGTAGAATCCTGGAGAGGAGCGTGAGCGTTTCCACGCCGGACACCTCTTCCAACTCCACCTCCGCCCCTGCCCCCTCCACCACCGCCGCCAAGCCCCTCCAACCTCCGGGTCTGTCGGAGGAGCCGAAGCCTCCCTTCGCGGGGCGCTCCGTCATCCGCCGGCTCAACATCACCCTGGAGGGTCAGGTGATCACCCCCATCGCACCCCCTGCGGCGCTCCAGAGCAACGGCTCCGAAAAGAGAGGGCCGAGCAGCAGCTCTGGCCTGGGGCTCAACGGGAGCGCAGCCACCAGCCGCCGGGTGGTGCACAGCGACAGCTTCAACACCTCTGACTCCACCATGCTGACCCCTCCGTCCAGCCCACCGCCTCCAGTGCCTGCCAACCAGTCTCCGGCCGTGCTCCGCCAGCAGAGGCCCCAGGTGGCCTGGAGCAACGGCAAAGAGAAGCCAGGGGTCAAGCCGGCCAATGAGCCGTCGTCTGCCAAACCAAAGACGCCCGTATCGCCACCCAGAGTCAAAAGTCCAGTTTCGCCTCCGAGAGCGAAAACGCCGGTTCCCGCGCCGCGCACCCAGCTAAGCCCCGTGGTGTCCGTGCCCAAGCCGGCGCCCAGAACGCCCACCTCGCCCACCTCACCGCTCAAGGGTCCCAAGGAGGAGGTGGTGGTGGTGGTCATGAGGGAGAAGAGGAGGCCCCGGCGGGAGGAGGCCAGGAAGTCATTCGTGGAGATCGTGGCGGAGATCCCGTTCGCCGACGACGTGGATGACAACTTTGACGAGCGGACCCCGGAGACCAGTCTGAACAAGTTCCACACACCACCCACCAGCAGGCCCAACAGGGAGAGGCCTCCCCTGCACCTGGCCCTGGCCATGGAGAACGGGAAGCCCAACATCCCCGGGAGAGCCACCCAGTTCTCCCCGGAGGCCAAGGAGATGGCCAAGGAGAGGATGAGGGCCAGGGAGAAGTCCGTCAAGAGCCCGGCTCTGAAGGAAGCCATGAGCAAGCAGCTGAACAAGATGAAGGAGTCGGACATAGCCAAGAGCGCGCCGGCTAAGGTGGCATGGAGCATAGTCACGGACGACGACGACGGCGGGAAGAGCGGGAAGCCGGCGGGCTCCCCGAACACGTCGGCCGTCAAGGCCCTGGAGTGGAAGAAGGCGGAGACGCTCCCCGAGCGCTTCTTCAGCAGCAACAAGAGCCTGGACAGCTCGGTGCCCTCGTCCGACGCGTCCTCCGGGGGCAAGAGCAAGAAGCGCAGTTCCCTGTTCTCGCCGCGGAAGAGCAAGAAGGAGAAGAAGGCGAAGAGCGACGGCAGCAGGCTCTCGGGCGCGGACGAGACTCCGCCAAAACACAAGTCCCTGTGGAAGGCGGTGTTCTCGGGCTACAAGAAGGACAAGAAGAAGAAGAAGAGCGAGGACAAGTCGTTACCCAGCACGCCGTCGTCCAGCTCCGCCACGCAGGACTCGGGTAAGAAGAGCAAGACGTCGCCCGACGGAAGGTCATCAGGTAAAATGAGCAGCCGAGGTCGTGGCGTTTTTTTTATTATTTCTTTCATTGCTCCCTTTCTAGTCTTGTGGACTTTATTGCTCCCGATCTCGTCTCATTAAGTCTGTTTTGAATTCCTTCCGGAGAGAGTTGGAACGCTCCCCACTGAAAAGCCGCTCGTTACTTTGTCATTTATTACAGACGTAAAGTCTCGCCGTAACCTCAGCTTCTCCGAGGAGTCCGACCTGTCTTGTGACGACGTTCTGGAAAGATCCTCCCAGAAGTCCAAAGCAGACGTGAGTACCGACGATAGACGCTGTTAAATGTCTTGACGTTGTCCACTCGTTTGTTTCGCTCGACATTTGATCATTACATCCATCCGTTTCTGTTTTGTATTTGTCTGTTTATTTCGTTGTGTTTTTACCCACTTTACTCTGCAAACGCTACACCTCCCGACAGCGGCATGCAGACATCTTCGACTTAGTGTCAGGCATTCAGCAGGAGGCTATGAGGGAGGGGAAACTTGGAAAGGAGAGGAGGAGAGTGTTGAAGGAGAGAATGAGGGCAAAGGAAAGGAAAAAGGAGCGAGCATGTGAAAGAGAAGCTGTTGGGGAAAGCGGACGCGATGAGGTATTGCGCAGCAGAGAGACGAATGGTTTTGAATTTCAAGTAAAATCGTGGAGATGGATGAACTGGATAACCAATGTGCTTCAGCAACACACTGTTTGCAATGCAGTGTTTCAATGTTGTCCTGCAGACTTTCACTTTCTTGCACAAGGATACAGTTATTATGTTCAAGTACAATTTTTGAAAAATTCAGAGAAGATTCTTAGAAAACCCATTTGTATTCTGCACTATATTTATCCATATCTTATTCTGGTAGCAAAAACCCTGATGGTATATTTTGGTATGGGAATGATTTGTTTGTTTGCCTATTCTAAATTATTTCTGTCGTTTGACTCAATATGGATTTATTTATTGTAAGATTGGATGAAATTCAAAAGTATTCTCTCCACTGCTGCTTAGTCTGTGTTTATGTGTGTAGATAGATATATTGGGATCAGGGCCAGAGGCTTGCATTTATTATTCAACCCATGACACCCCCCCCCCTCCCCTCACTATTTATATTTTATTTATCTGCAAAATATGGAACGAATCAGAGTTGACAGGATGTTCCTGCAGTCGGCTGCAAATTATGAGTATTTCTAGCCATAAAGTATTTCTAGCCATAATGTATTTCTAGCCATAATGTATTTGTAGCCATAATGTATTTCTAGCCATAATGTATTTCTAGTCATATTGTATTTCTAGTCATAATGTATTTCTAGCCATAAAGTATTTCTAGCCATAAAGTATTTCTAGCCATAATGTCTTTGGCTGGCTAGAAATGTATCATCCTCTAAGACTTGACCATGCCTGCCTGGCCCTGTGAGATGCTATAGCGTACCTACAGGATTTGTGTAGTTAATCTTTTAGTTGTAGTCGTATTTTAGTTGTGATCGGTGTATGTTAGAGTAGCGTTCACAACCTGTGTATATTAGTTCTTTTGTTTTAGCACAGAGAACCCAGTAGCAAATATTTGCCAAATTGCTCTTTGGCTAAGTAGATTCTTTGAATTAACACTACAAGTTTGTAATTGTGTTGGATTAATCTGTTTCTACACAATCATAACTGCACATTGTTGTGTGTTGGTGTGGGACATTAACATAGCCTCTTTGATTTCACCAGTAATTGAATGTATACCATTTATTTTAATTATTTTTTATTTTAATTTAACATAATCATTAACCCATTCAATTTGATTCCATCTGTATCATGTTTGTTTCCTCCCCTCCTCCTCCCAAGTCTGTTTATGTCCCTCATGCACTGGCCTTCAAGAGATCGTACGCTACAAAGGTAGTGTTCCAATACATCCCAACACATCACCATCATCCTTGCCCCCCTCTTTCGCTCCTACCCCCTCCTGTGCATGCACCAGTGCATCACCACCATCTCAACGTTTTGTCACATGTTGTGTGTGTTTAACTTACGGTAACACTTCACTAACCGTAGCGATGCTGCGCCCTGTTAAACACGCCTCTACTCACCTCACCTTGTCACCACGGTGATGCTTCTGCCATTTCCACCATCGCAGGGCTGTCTCTTTTCTCTCTCTGTCTCTCTCTCTCTCTCTCTCTCTCTCTCTCTAGCTTTGTCTCTCTCTCTGTCTCTGTCTCTCTCTGTCTTTGTCTCTCTGTCTCTGTCTCTCTCTCTGTCTCTGTCTTTGTCTCTCTCTCTCTGTCTTTCTCTCTCTCTCTCTCTCTCTCTCTCTGTCTCTGTCTCTGTCTCTCTCTCTGTCTCTGTCTTTGTCTCTCTCTCTCTCTCTGTCTCTCTCTCTCTCTCTCTCTCTCTCTCTGTCTCTGTCTCTCTCTCTCTCTCTCTCTCTCTCTCTCTGTCTTTCTCTCTCTCTCTCTCTCTCTCTGTCTCTCTCTCTCTCTCTGTCTCTGTCTCTGTCTCTGTCTTTGTCTCTCTCTCTCTCTGTCTGTCTCTGTCTCTCTATTGTCAACGTGGTTTTCTTACTTGCTGCAGAGCAGTAATAAATAAATGGAAGAACTCAGAACTGCTATGCTCTGCTATTTGTGCTCTATTCGCTCCTTTTTCTCTTGTATTGCTCCAGCTGTTGTAAAGAAAATGAATTGTCCAGGGTAGTAGACCTTATTTCCTATAGACTGTATTATTCTATTATCTAAAGAACACTTCGATAACTTTTGAAGCAAAAGTGGGGTTTTTTTGTACACAGTTTCATCGTAGATGACATCATATTGCGATCTTGGCTGTAGATTGTGTGTTCATAGCAGTCTCGTATAGAAGGGTCCTCGTGTTGCGACTAACGAGTTCTCTAAAAGGGGGGAGTGTCTCTCTACAAAGACCCCCTGACTCATCCTTCTCTGTTGATGACAGAAAACCTACACGGAGGAAGAGCTGAATGCTAAGCTCACCAGGAGGGTCCAGAAAGCTGCACGACGACAGGCCAAACAGGAGGAGCTCAAGCGGTTGCACAGAGCCCAGGTAATAATCCGACTTTAGATTCATATTTAAAGTCTGATAGCAGACCAGCTCAAATCTGGGTGAACGGGGCGTTTCACTTTCTTTCGCTTCATATTTGTTTCCGCCAATCATGTTGCTGGAGACGGGGATCTGTAAGCGTGTAATTGGCTAACAGCGAACACAAACTCGGCCAGCACTGGTACACTTTCCCCGGTGGGAAGACAAGCTAAAACATCCTGTCCGGACACTGGTTCTTAGAAAAAAGTGTCTGTAAAGTTTCAATTCAACACCGTGTAGACCACTGTAGAAATACACTTATTAAAAGCCCTTTCTGAAAGCTTCATCCACTCACGTGAATGCGTTTCTCTTCTAAAGAATCTCTCCATAACAAGGCATAAAACAAGGCCCCTTGCAGTTTTGCAGTATATTGATTAAAGGTGTGTTTATTGATTAAAGTAAATGTCCGGTGTGTATATTGAGGCAACTCATCCTCGGCATTAAGTCACTGGAGTGTCCATGAAGTGTCCAACCACTTTCCCTCAAAAGCTGCAACATTGATTGCGAAGTGTTTTCCGATCGAAGGCTTGTCTCAAAAGTTCGCCAACGCAAGTTAGAGAGACACGCCGAACCCAAATAACATCGAGCGGAGCCTGGCCTCTTCCGAGAGAGTCTTCATTTGGGTTGTAATGTCTTCTAAGCTTGTCACTGGGAATGACTGTCGCCTTTGCTGTGCCCGTCAGATCATCCAGAGACAGCTGGAGCAGGTGGAGGAGAAGCAGAGACAGCTGGAGGAGAGGGGCGTGGCCGTAGAGAAGGCCCTGCGAGGTGAAGCAGGTAACGGCCCTGTCACTCAAACCTTCTGCCATTCTCATTGGGTGTTCTACTTTTACCCATGCGGTAGAGTCATGTTAATAGTAGCACCCGGATGGGGGATTCTCCGTACTGCCAGAGTCAGCACATCAAAACTACAGATTCAGTAAATGACACCAACACCACCAGGTCCTAGTCGCTGAAGCCTAGACTCAAAGTATTGGGATAGTGATGATGTATTCTGTTACAGTGGGATTTATATAAAGTATTCCTTTTATTCTCTATAAACTTGAATGTATAATAATATAAACATAAGCTCATTCAAGGTTGCAGGTTCGGTTAGGCTTAAATTGGAGCTGAAATACGCAGCTGCTAATAGTCAGATCCCTGCAGAGGATGTTTTTTTATTAAGTTGGAGGTAAATGCTATTTTTGTACCTCTGGCTGGAGATTGGGGGGGAAAGCAAGCAACTATCACATACACGATGCATAATAAATCAACTGTCAAGAGCGCAGTACATAACTTTATTATGGTGCACATGTTTGACCTATACTATATAGGTCATACGTATTTCACTGTCTTTCTTCTCTGTCCTCTCCAACAAGCTTTTGTAGTGCATGCCGTACATTACAAATGCAAATCATTTGAACTTATCAAATTGTCAAGTGTTTAGTCTGTGCATACATTTATTTATCATTTGGCCTTTCCCTCTATAACTAAATAAGTGGGGTCGTTTTGCATATGAATTGCATTTTAAATGGACTGTTTACAGATCTTAACCTTTTCTTCTACTACTGTATTCTTTCAAAGGGTTGTATAAAGGTACTTATACGTTACCCAATCAGCACAAACGAAGATCAGGTATTAGCTTTATTCGAGTTCACTCTTTTTGTTATTATTATTATTTTTTAAATACCATTTTGAACACCGTTACGTAGCCGCCATCTGCGGTGACACACTGCACCACCCTCCATCGTTCAACATTCTGGTCTGGTTCTGTTCCTTCATACACAACGTCCGTCCACTGCCTGCCCAAGCTGCATGCCGTCGGGGGGGGGGGGATGTGTGTCCTGACATAGATTTGTGTGTGTGTGCTCATTCTGGATGTGGGTTTATTTACCTGTTATTGTGTTGTTGTTTTGTGTTGTTTCATTACCTCCCAATAAGGAGAGTTTCTGTTCTCTAAATGGAGACGAGAATCGGGTTCTTCTGTGTTAATATTCCGCATCTCTTGGCGGTGAACGTAGCTTTATTTGAATGGGTTTGGAGAAACACACAAACACAATTATGGAAAAAGTATTTCATGCAGTCTATTTCTGCATCCTCCTGTTCCTAGGCTAATATAGAACAAATATTGGCTTATCTTTGATTCTTAACATGCTGCAATTTTCTCTCTCTCTCTCTCTCTCTCTCTCTCTCTCTCTCACACACACACACACACACACACACACACACACACACACACACACAATAGAGATGTGTTTGGATCTTCATTTCCCCCGAAGCTCAGATTTTTCATTTTAGTATTTAATTCACTCATTCATTGTATTCTTTAAACGTTTACATTATTTAATGAATACAAACAAATCGAATAAAATAAATGTTCTCCACCTTTTCCAACGGTACGATGAAAAATGTGTGTCTATTAATCATACCACAATACAATAATGCGCCAGCAAATGACAATACAGCAAATCTATGCAGCAGTGTGTTATCATTGTGGGAAATGCCATGTACTGCACAATGTATACCCAACTGTGCACTGTGGTGACTACTGATGGTATGTGTTGTGCTGTGTGTGGTTGCAGTGTGTACGTGTGTGTGTGTGTGTGTGTATGTGCGTGTACATCTCTGTATGCAAAAGACATGCATGACTTGCTGATGTTTGACAGCTACGCGTGGCTCCGTGTGGAATAACTCTTAATATATCCCTGTCGTTGTAGACTATTGGGGAGATTCTAATTACAGTGAAATCCTGGACTTGCATCTGGGCGGTATGTATTTCAAATCTGTCGCTTTCATCTCACTAACCTAATGGCTAACCCCAACCTGTCCTCCTCCCTGAACTACCCCCGCCCCCACCTCCCTTCCTCTCTCCCTGTTGGCTGGGTGACTGACTGGCTGACTGACTGACTGGTTAGCTGGCTAGCTTTAGCCTGCTGCAATACTTCCTGCTCCCTTGCACTCTGAGGTTCCTTCCAGTACAAACACACAGTATCAAACACGGTGTCTTGCCCCCCCCTCCCCCCCCCCGAGGCTCTGCTCCTTGATCTCTTCAGTCTCACCTGATCCTCTTCATTTATTCATTTTATTTTATTTTATTTTCACAAGGTGTTTCACAAAGCGCACCTTTGTTACACAATGCAATTTGCCATGACCAGAGCTCCACACTACCCATAATTATCATCAAGGTCACGCAGGCAGTCAAAAGCCCAAGGTCGTTCACACAGAGCTGCAGTGTGATCAGCTCCTGCCTGGCACCCGCTACTAACCCGCTTCCCTGGTCCCTAATATCCACCTCCCGCTATCCCTCGTCCAAGACCCTCCCGCTGTACTATTGTTTTGTAGTTCTTTCGTCATTCTTGTAGTCCCCTTCCTTAACTCTTGCATACCTGCTCAGTTGCATAACCACCCGCCGCCCAGTGTTTGCGGTAGCTAACAACCTTGAGCCGGGTTGAAAATAGCCAGCGATAACACAAAGTGTGGTGTGTCCCTCTGTGTCTGTGTGGTGTGTTGTTCTGTGTGTTGCGTGTGGCCTCCGTGCTGTTCTCTGGTAGGCTGACTCATCGGGGGGGAGGGCGTATTCATAGGGGGGGAGGGTCTCTTGTTTCTGTGGTGGTTGTTGTTTTTTGTTTTTTTTGTCACTCATCAGACATCAGTTTGCTTGTGAGTTTTCCCGAGGACCAATTTGTACAGAAAGAAACGACAAGCGTCATCTCCATAAAAAGTGATTCGCATAACTGTCTGGACATTTAGGCAAATCACACACAAAAAATCACTCATGATGCCCACATCCAGTCATGGTAATCATTGCAGACTTCAGTTCTGTTTTGCTGTGCTGTGCATGGCCTGTGGTAAGTATAACCAAACACTGATGACTACTCTTTTAGAGTACCTTGCCTTGAATCTCAGTCTCATCTCAAAGAGTCATTAGAGTGAATCAGATGAGTTCGGTGGAAAGCTGCCCGCCCTGTACTCAGTATTCCAGCGGCCTGATGTAGAAAGACTCTCATTTTGAGTGTTCTCCACTAAATCTTGTCATAAATATGTGTTGGGTTCAGTCCTGCAATGGGAGGATGTGTATGGTGGGACATGGCTCTTGTATCGGTAACTGTAACAGGGACTCTAGGTCTCTCTCTCTCTCTCTCTCTCTCTCTCTCTCTCTCTCTCTCTCTCTCTCTCTCTCTCTCTCATAGTCCCTCAGAACTCGGTCAGCCGATCTAGGACACACGACAACACCTGTAACATACCATAAGATGTATTATTTTGTGAAAGATTGGAAATTTTGCTCAGGATTAATGTAATGTATTCATAAGGATAACTTTCATAGAAGTTAGGAGATGGAGTAAGTTAAATGTATTTGTCAACATAGAAGGTGCATTGATTTACTTTAGTTCAAAGCCCCTCACAACTCAAGACACACACACACACACAGTTGATCCCCCTCCTCTCCAAGGTTTCCCTGTCATGTTCTTCTTCTGATTTTTTTTCCCTTTCAATGTTCTCACTTCCACCCTGCTTCTCTCTGTCCTCCGGACGTGCCGCTCGCCCTCTTCATCTTCCCGATAAACATCTCATACTTTTCCTTTTTTCCCCCTCTCTATCTGTTCCTTCTCTCTCCATTTCCTCTCCATTTCCTCTCCATGCCACTGATCTGTCCCACACACTCCTTCACTCCCTATCCACCCTCCTCCCTGTCTGTCTCTCTCTGTCTCTCTCTCTGGCTGTCTCTGTCTGTCTCTCTCTCGCTCTCTCTGTCTCTGTGTCTCTGTCCATCGGCCATCTCACTCCTTTTTACCATGTCGAAGTTGAGCCCTCCCCGGTGGGGACATCCCGCCGAAGAACCCTCTCCCTGTGCCCGTGCTGGTCCCCCGAAGGTAACGTA
>OOFB01038374.1:62004-75616 GCA_900323305.1 Trachyrincus murrayi
TCCATTTCCTCTCCATTTCCTCTCCATGCCACTGATCTGTCCCACACACTCCTTCACTCCCTATCCACCCTCCTCCCTGTCTGTCTCTCTCTGTCTCTCTCTCTGGCTGTCTCTGTCTGTCTCTCTCTCGCTCTCTCTGTCTCTGCCTCTCTCTCTCTCTCTCTGCCTCTGTCTCTCTCTGTCTCTGTGTCTCTGTGTCTCTGTCCATCGGCCATCTCACTCCTTTTTACCATGTCGAAGTTGAGCCCTCCCCGGTGGGGACATCCCGCCGAAGAACCCTCTCCCTGTGCCCCTGCTGGTCCCCCGAAGGTAACATAACCCTGTGGCGGGTTACCGTGACAACCGCCACAAAGGATCGGCAGATGCCTTTTTTTCACCCCCGGCCCGTCCTTTCCTTGCCTATGACTTTGTGTGTGAACCGGCTCAGTAGATCTTTCCCCTGGTAATGCGCTTCAACTAAACCTATGTCCTCTTACCATGAAAACACACAGCCATTAAAAGTGCCTTCAATTCCTCACTGATAGCACCGTGGACGGCAGCTTGCAGTGCAGACTCCAAGACAAGCTTATTTTACTTTGGAGAAAGTAGGTTGTGCCTCCCATACATTTTTGATGATATTTTTGGGGTTAGTGGAAATACTTCATTCAATCATATTTATTTTATGTCTCCTGGGAAATCATGGATAATTGTTCTATTCTGTATTAAACATTATATTTGGCACACATGGATGGCACTGTCGTATCATAAAAAAAAAAAAACAGCTTGAAAAAGAAATGGAGACAGTCGGTAGGAAGGTGGATACATGACAGCTTCTCTCGGTTATTCTGAGTAGCGGCAGTCAATGAACGGGGAAGATACTCTAGCTGCAGTGTGTCTTTTTGTTTGTTTGGTTTTATCAACGGCATGTAATCTGTTTGCTGTTCAGCTAACGGAAAAAATATATATCTTTATTTCGGGTTTATACTTGTTTTCAGTTGTGTTCACTTGAGCTTGTGCTATGGAGAGTTCGATTTGATCTAGAAGACTAACCTGAGCAATTAAATAATAATAGAAAACTGTCTGAGCATGGGTTGGCCTCTGGGTGTTTTTGCCTTAAAGTAAGAAACTTACTTCAGTGTGAAAACTGGTTATACCTATTCAAAAACATTTCTTTTTTTAAAACCTACTTATTTATTTAGTGCTTCATTGGATTGTGGTGTCTAACTCCTGTCAATGGTACATGTGTGCGTGTGTGTGTCTCCTGGGCTCTTCTTCTTCCCTTCTATCTCTCCATCTCCCTCGTCGTCGGTTAAGTAGCCGAGACCTGCCTCAGACAAAAACGCAGCCCCTCCAATTGAAAGCCTGTATGATTTTCCCTGTACTGTTTCACCCAAGCCTCACTTTCCTGGTTAAGTACTGTCATGCTGCATCTAGATTGAGCTGCTGCTTGGCCCCACCTATAGCAGACAGAAACATGGCCCCACCTATAGCAGACAGAAACATGGTATAGCAGACAGAAACATGGCCCCACCTATAGCAGACAGAAACATGGCCCCTAGCTATTCATTCGTGAGCACCACGGGTCCCTGTCCCGTGTCCTGACTGCAGTATAATAATGCACGATGCCCCCCCCCCTTCACCATTGGTTCTTCACTATATTCTCAATGATGAAGTCATCCCAGGAACATTTGACACCTGTAATTGAAATCGAAAAACTTACGCAAGAGCATATAACAGCCACCTTCCCCCACAGCTCCACTGCCTCGGCATAAGTAAGACGTGGCAGCGTTTTATTTCGGAGATGTGAACGCGGTGGAGAGACGGGGGTAGGCCCCTCCATAACTCACTTAGGAACGGAAAGCAAGTCTTCAGAGCCTATTGATTGTGTATAGCAGCCATGTCGTCACGCCACATCTATATTGGACACGGCTCTCAGAAGAGTTGATCACGTGTGTGTGTGCGTGCGTGCGTGCACCAAAGAGAGTTGCTCTCCATGCCGCCATACATCAGCCATGGTACGGCAACAGCAGACCTCTCGAGTCTAATGTTCCACCACGCCCATCCCTCTGCAAGGACATCCTGGCTTGACTGTCATTGCACCCCCCCCCCCCCCCCCCCCCCCCCCAAAACCCACCCTCTGTGTGTGTGTGTGTGTGTGTGTGTGGGCGTGGGCGTGTGCGTCTATCTTGCACGTGCCGGACAACATCTGGAGGGATTTCTGGTTTGTCACTCGTCGTTTACACTTCAGTCGTGTTTCCCTTCTGCAGGCATGGGCAAGAAAGATGACCCCAAGCTGATGCAGGAGTGGTTCAAGCTGGTGCAGGAGAAGAACGCTCTGGTCCGCTATGAGTCGGAGCTCATGATATTGTGAGTGCGTCCATGACATCTTACGCTTCTTGTTGCTGCTGTTTTCTTCTCGTGTGTCGAAGTAGTGTGTGCACCGCCACCCCCACTGTCGATGAAAACACAGCCTCAAAGTGTAGGTTATTATTATGCTAGTCACGGCCACTATAATAGTATAAT
This sequence comes from Trachyrincus murrayi, assembly GCA_900323305.1. Classification (NCBI taxonomy): domain Eukaryota; kingdom Metazoa; phylum Chordata; class Actinopteri; order Gadiformes; family Macrouridae; genus Trachyrincus; species Trachyrincus murrayi. Next base: position 64,507 of record OOFB01038374.1, read on the forward strand.
AATAATAATCATAATGACTAGAAGCAGCGTCTCCCTCTGCTTCTGATTCAGAGTCAAAGGGATGTGATCTAAAGAGAAGCTTGCAGGCCGTGCTCAGGCACACTACACCCCGGAGGACGTCTTCTGTCTGTTATAATGGGCACTTTAGAGGCTCCGTCTCAACCCGTACATTACATAACCACGCTCAAAATCAGAATTTAGTCCTGTCCTCCTGGGCATGACTGAATCGCTGCTGACTATTACATTTTCTGTGCTTTTCGTATCTTTTTTTACATAAAAAAAAAATGTGAAGGCTTTATCGCAGCACATTGAGGTCCCCTTCAATTATTTAGTATCGCAAAAACTAAAACGGAGCGGTGGACGGCCGGAAATATGAATGTAAGGGAAGACGTGTAAAGACAAATGTGCCTAATTACTGGTCTTGCCTTTTTGTTCACAAAGTGCCAGAGAACTGGAGCTGGAGGACCGGCAGAGTCGGCTCCAGCAGGACCTCAGGGAGAGGATGGCTGTGGAAGGTAAGTACTGAAGCTCCAGGGGGCTTCCTGCCCTGATCTGTAGCCCCGTGCTTCTCACCGTTCCTCTCAATTAGCCTCATCTCTCTCTCTGTCTCTTCCTCTCCGTCTCTCTCTCCTTTCTTTCCTTCCTCCCTTCTCAAACTCTGCCTTGATCCCTTTATTTTAAATGTTTTTTATCATCTGACCACGTCTGCCCTCCTCAGACCACCTGAAGACGGAGAAGGAGCTGAGTCAGGAGAAGCAGATCCTGAACGAGATGCTGGAGGTGGTGGAGCAGCGGGACTCCCTGGTGGCTCTCCTGGAGGAGCAGAGGCTCCGGGAGAAGGAGGAAGATAAGGACCTGGAGGCGGTCATGCTCTCCAAAGGCTTCAACCTCAACTGGGTGTGAGGGCAGCCGCCCCACACACACACACACACACACACACACACAGTCCTTTTCTTGGTCATGGGGAACGTCAGCTATGGAAACTGGCTGCTACACACAGAGATTGATCTCCAGTATGACCCCACTCATCGGACCGTACTTGACGGTTTCGTAGGGTTGTGTGTGTGTGTGTGTGTGTGTGTGTGTGTTTCGCCGGGGCCCCTTCAAGAGGAAAGACAGATGATGGCAGCGACTCTGTTTCTGTCACACCTACAGCCGTGAATGTGTAGCGCGTTCTCCCGCTACAGCGACGAGTGGTGCCGTGGGACGGGATGGAGTTAGTTTTGTTTTTAACGTTCTATTTTGGAAAACTGGCTGCTAGAAACCGACGTTTACGTTAGTTACGTTAGCTAAAATCTAATGTTTACGTTAGCTTTTTACGTTAAACGTTAAAAGGATGAACGTTAGCGTTTACGTTTTTGCTCCCCCCCGCCCCAATAAACAGGATGGTGGGCCTCAAGTCTCAAGATCTCCAAAGACTAATAGCGTGGTTCCTCTTTATAAGAGGAACTTTGGGAGAAATTAGAAAAGAATTAAAGCGTTTTATCATCTAAAGGGAAAAAAAAAAGATGTTGGGTCCTGCTGATGTAAAGGAGTTGTTGTAAAGATTCACTGTTAAGTATATCACATTTCAGAGTTTCAGAGTTCTCGTTTTATTTTGCTTTGCAAGGACTGCTAAAGAGATTGTTTGCGTATTACAGAGATGTCTCACACTCATTCCCTGGGGGGATCCATTGTGATGGGCGACCCTGACAAGGGAAACTGACACTCCGCTTAAGCTGCCTTTCTGTCCAATCACAGGCCAGCTCCTGTGTCCTGAGGAGCCGTTACCGAAGAGGCTCAAAGACTTTATTTTAATTCAGGCTCCCTTTCCCCTGACAACGCTTTTTTAAATCCATTTGAATGTGGGTGCACGGGCTCATAAGAGTTGGTTGCTTTCAGCAGATATAACGCGTTATCCTCTGTGTAACCAGAATAAGCAGACCTCAACGATGTTGCACTTTTAACCACACATACCTTGATAGCAACTGCATGTCAAAAACAGCGAGCAGAGGGTCATGACAAAGCCTGCATATGTTGACATGCATTGTCTGATTACAATAAGGATTAGCAAACACACAAAGGGAATTTAGGTGTTAATAAAATTTAGGAGAATTTAGGAGCCAATCTTCTCCCCATCGCCTGGTATTTTGGGGTGCCATCTTGATTCGTGACATCAAACCCAAAGGTACAAGAAATGAAATCTGCTAGCTCAGTGCAATAATTACACACACACACAAAAACATATCCCTGCTGCATAACGGGCGTTAGTAGAGTGAGATAGATAAGATGATGGAACGTTCCTACTGTGTGGTTGTGTTGGCATGGGTCTGGCGTCTCTTGTTACCGGGTGGGTCGGTGTCTAGGTTAGATGCTTCTAGATGCGACGGTCTTGTTGGGTCACCTGCTGCAACATCACAGGAATGAACCACAAACCCGGAGTCCTTGGTGAACGGAAGGCCTTTTCATTTCATTGGACACGTATATGTCGGATGTCTGCCAGTTTACTGTCTGAGGTGTGGCACGCGTTTGTTTGTCGTACATCTCACTGGAAATGCGTTTTTTTATTTTATTTAAGTTTTTAAAGTAAAATGCTTTTATACAACAGGACTTCACAACAGTTTTTTTTGTTCAGCGTAGAGCTGAGAAACTTAAGGAGTTCTATGAACAACCTGCGGTTTTAATATCGGGAACATGTTCATCGTTCAGCATTTGAATCCAATAGTTTTCTCACAAACTGTAAACACAATAGGGTGGTCACTGTTTTCTTGTAAAGACACCTTAGGCCAGAGGCTATATTTATGACTTGAGCTGTGAAGGAAATGTTACACAATTTCAAGGCTTTTAAATGGTGTGATACGTTTGACAGATTGTGTTGATATTTATTAATGTATGCAAGGCTGTATTATATGTTATTATATGTACAAAAAAAATTTGAGTCCTAATTTTTAAAATGCCATGTTCACACTTGACTTGTAAATGCTTCATGTAGCTAAAGCCGCATAGGGTGTTGGATGTATGCTGAAATGGCAATAAAACAATGCAGTCATTTTGAGTCATTTTATATATATATATATATATGATGTTTGATGGGGTGGCCAGCATGGGACCAGTTATTTTGTGGTGCCACATCTGCTTGAATCTAAAGGATTTGTTAAACTATAAATTGAGGCGATATAAACTATAAAACATTACTGCTATACTTTAAAATGGTACAATACTCACCATGTATGAGACATAAAAAAAAACCTGAATTCAACAAAAAAAAAAAGTTTGTGATTACCCAGCCAGTTTGTGGTGGTGCCAGAATGAATCATTAATCAGTTAATTAATGAGCGTGTGAATGAGCAAAGAAATTAATGAGGAAATACAAAACACTGAAAGACCCTCTCCCTTGCCTTTTTAGCGTTGTATACACCATCAACGTGCGTCATACGGGTCCATAAATCACGGGTGCGTTGTGTGTGTGTGTACTGATGGGGCTGCAGGGCTCTAGTTGTCATTATACAGTGCATCCTTTCATCGATGCCCCAGCGTCTACTGTCCCAGACGAGATCCGCACTCTCACCGACAGGGAGTTAAAAAGTGCACCGCAGCAAAACATCGAGGATCTCACACAAAACAAAACATTTCTTTACACAATCCTTTGAGCCTTGGTGCCTCACCTAGAAGGTGGTTGGGTTTAAAAACACAGCTCCGTCTCCCGGCTTCTCTTCCTCACGCGGTATCGTAGGGGCTGTAGCGGCTCCACCGCCCGGCTGTATTTATTTCCTGGTTTATGCTTATGCATATGTACAGTAATATGGAAATGTATATGTAGCAGTCTCCCCTGCTACATGCCACTACAGTGGCTGTTCTGGGCTCCTCCAACATCAGGACACAAGCAGATGATTAAACCGGTTTATTGCAGAGTTTGAGAATGGTTTAAACAGGCAGAGCAGGTGGTACGTGTTAACATGCTAGCGCTCCTCCTGAGTGTGTGTGGTGGTGGCTGGTTTAACCTGTTGGCCTTGATTGGCCAATGCCCCACAGGTGTGCAGCCTCAATTGGCCAATGCCCCACAGGTGTGCAGCCTCGATTGGCCAATGCACCACAGGTGTGCAGCCTCACCCAGCAGCCCCAGAGTCCAATCAGCCTGACTCAGACCAGGTGAGGCTGCTTAAACCAGCCACCAACAACACACACTCCACCGTATATTTAGACTTGGGTAGTAATATCATTTCACTGAGCGGAAAAGATCATTAATACGATAAACAAAAGCTTTTATACATATTTGATTATTCATTCATATGTGTTCATATGCTTGGAGAATCACACCCAGTCATTTGTAATACAACCCCGAAAGAGCGCAGAAAGATTTACGCTTGAAGAATGATGCATGGGATCTTTGTGCTAAATATCAAAGGATTAGCCCTATTCAACGCTGCCCCGAGGCTGCAATGAAAGATATGTAAAGCGAAATGTGGATTATGTAAAACTCCAAACACCAACTAAAGTAAGACATGCTATATGTGGTTTATGCATTTGATAGCATTCCATTCACTGAATGCAAAGCTCCTCCACCATCCTACAGGAACCCCCATTAGCGGATGATTCCAAAAAAGAAAATGTTCTACTCTTTTTCTTTTTTCTTTGTCCCCGGAGGCACCCGTACCGCAGCCCCTTCCTTAACGTTACATAACAAAACAAGCTTCCCTCCCTTAGAGTCCTGTCGCCGTGGGAAACGGAACAGGGGGTGCAGACAGGCTGTGGCCAGCGTGTCAGAACACATTTGAGGCACAGAGACAAACACTCACATGGGCAGCGGCTGCGAGCGCAACGCCCGCCTGTCAGACATGGTAGGTGTGTGGGGGGCGGGGGGGTGAGACTGAATTCAGGATGTTTTGTTTTTTTGCCTTAATCTGAGCGGGCCAGCACTCTTGTCTTCAGTGTGGAGGCTGAAACGAGGCCAGTTATGTAAAGGGTAGGGGCGGTGAAGGGAGAGATGGTGGTGCAGAACTTACTGGGCTCCTGCGCCCCCAGAGACGCCATGAGGAAGTGGACGTCGTTGAACAAAGTCACGTGGTCGTCGGTGTGGGGCTGCGTGACCTGCAGCAGCTCCCGCCATCGGTCCTTCACACACACACCTGCACGAGACACGATGAGCACGCTTAACAGTGTAATCCTTAAAGAAAGACAAACAGACAAGTCTTTTCACTAAAGTGCCTTTGGGAGACCCAGAGGAGACTCGGCCTCAACCTCCATTTGGAGTCTGTAGAGCAGAGAGCAGGCGTCCACCGTGGCTCCAGTAGATTTATAGCTTCTGGACACCTTATGGAGCAAGGGCGTGTTAGATTTAGGGCATTTAGTTGACGCTTTCAGCCAAAGCGACTTACAAGTACTTAACTATTTCAGGCACATTCCCCTGGAGCAACTCAGGGTTAAGTACCTTGCTCAGGGGTACAATGGTGGCAGACCCAGGGATCGAACCCATGACTCTCCGGTGCTCCGTCTGGAAGCACTGTTCCTTACCCACTAGACTAGCCTCCAACCACAAACACCATACTCATACGCCTTTTACCAAGGAAAGTAACTGTCCTGAAAAATGCCAAGTTTATGATGTTTATGTTGTGTGTGGAGTGCATAGCCAGAAGATAATGAAATGTTCCTGAAGGATTTGTGGAAGGACACAGCCAGGGTTTCAATGTGTCCATGGCTCTATTGGGAGACCAAGTATTTTTAGCAGACAATAATGGAGTGATTGCAAAAAATCTGCACAAGCAAGTAATATTAAAACCAGGACAAAGAAACTTTCAGAATCAGAAGCGCTTAGAAGTCAAATGTGGGGGAAAGAAACGAAGAACTGCGCTACAGGACAATTTAATGAATGTTTCCAGTGTACCGTCTCAGTAATGCTGACAGTACCATTTGTGTCATTGTACCACAATAACAACAGGGAATATTCAGACCACGAAGGTGTTGCCCTCAGACGTCTTTCATAGGGGTGGCCGGATGAGGACACTGGACATCTTGGGGTGACACACGCTGCACACCAAAACCAAAGGCTATTGAATTTCAGGAATTCTATTATGCTGTTGTAGTATACATATAGGCTAGCTGAAAACTATGTCAATATGAGAGTGTGGAGTGTGTGTTGTTGGTGGCTGGTTTAAGCAGCCTCCTCACCTGGTCTGAGTCAGGCTGATTTGACTCTGGGGCTGCTGGGTGAGGCTGCACACCTGTGGGGCATTGACCGATCAAGGTCCACAGGTTAAACCAGCCCCCACCACACACACACTCAGGAGGAGCGCTAGCATGTCAGCACGTACCAGCTGCTCTGCCTGCTTAAACCATTTGCAAACTCATAATTCCCTGTGTCCTGGTCATCAGAGAAGTCCTGCAAAGCCACTTTTGTGGCATGTAGCAGGGTCCAGCTCTACATAGAGTTAAGAAATAGCATACTGATATACTTTGGTTTCTTATTTCACAGTTAATGTTACTAATTATCTGATGTGCATAGACTAATACCGGTACAGTTAACAGTTCCACAACAATCCTGTTTTAATGTGCTTTGTATCTGTATATACATGTTAGGTGATTCATTGTTCTTTAAATAGGTTAGCTGTTCTTTTCCTTAAAAAAAATATATACAGCTTTAATTTGAAGGAGTACATTGATTTTCAGTTTATTAAAGTATACGGACATTGCAAACGCTATTGTAAAGATGTGATATAACATGACATTCCCTTTCGCCACAGTCACAGTAGGCTAACTGGAACTGAGCGAGGCTATTTTATCCTCCAGCTACCTACACAACAAGACACTCATAGTAAATGATACACCTCCTCCCCCTCGATAACTGGTGTCTATAACTCGCTGATTCTGATAAACTGCAGTTGTTGAGATGGCTCCCAATTTAACAATACATACGTGTACTGTGATGTTATTCAATAAGTCACACACCTTGTTAACTCACGCACTTTTGATGGACCCCAACAGCAGCGAGTAATCGATAACCATAACTTACTAGAAAGTTAAAACGTTATACTTTTGACACAAAGCGACCACCCGTCTTCCTCCCTCATAATAGTCTTTGTTTCTTATTCAAAAATGGAGGCTACCATGGCAACCGTTTTTGCTGAGAATGTCTCCCCAAATAAACTAGTACAAAAACATTACTAAAATGACTTTCGATTGACAGCCCTACTTGTAAAAAGCCTACCCCCCTCAAATGAATATTCATGCAGCAACGTGAATGAATGCGTCAATGTAGGAAAATGTAGGTGTTATTGATGTAGGTGTTATTGATGTAGGTGTTATTGATGTAGGTGTTATTGATGCAACTCAATATAATGAAATGAAATGATGCCGTTTAGGCGTGCGTGTGGATCATCACCCAGTCTTTCAGTTCCTTCCATCTGTCGTATGCGGCACCAATAACTACTCTTGTTTTTTGAAGACTCTTGTCATATTATTTTTTCATTTTCAAACTTTCTGGAGATCTTGTTATAGTGTTTTTCTTTGTAACACTGTCAGTCGCTTGGGATTCAGCGTTGATGTTGTCTACTTGATAATGTGATACGTGAAACGCGTCACTTCCCTTGCGACGACAAGATTTTTACTAGCCAGTACACTGAAATTCAAAAATAATAGTCACATTTCATTCTTGCTAAGGCCAATTTATAAACGTATATAGCAAACAAACCTGAATATTTAACTATAAAAGAGTTAAAAGTGCCAAGTTATCTCATGCAGCTTTAAAGCTTTGGCGGCCACTCTGGCCGTGATAAAAAACTACACTGCATTTTAAGAACCGCACTTCCCACAATCCCCCACTCAGTCGCTGTAATGACGTACACAAACACAAACACGCGTGGAGCAGACTGGAGCATGTACTGTACTTCTATGGACTGGAAGGATGGCTTCAAATCAGGTACCTAACCCGCCTTCTTTCTTTTATGTGCATGTAGGTCAATTACATTGAGCAACATTTTCAGTTTATTAGTAAAGTTAGTAAGCAAACACTATTGTAAAGATGTGATATAACATGACATTGCCTGTCGCCTGCTGCTCCATCACAGTAGGCTAACTGGAAGTGAGCAAGGCTATTTTATCCTCCAGCTACCTGCACAACAAGACACTCACGCAGGGTAAATTCTAAGATTTCCAAGACGACAAGATTTCCCGCCACTGTACTAGCCAGTACACTGAAATAATAAATTCACAGGGTCTCATGCGGTCTCATGTCACAAAAATGTTCATAAATGTATAGCAATTTTTAAAAAATATTTAACTATAAAAGATTTATCTCATGGAGCTTTAATGTTGACGTGAGCATATGACATGAGAGCTCACTCGGTGGTCATAAGGAGGTGTATTAATGTATTTTTTAGACAACCCACGTAAGGCAACACCGCTGATTGAGCGAATGAGAGTGAATGAATGAATAGAGCTGTGTTTTCATTTTAAACTAGTCAATATGATGATTACATTACAATCGACTGGCGGGGGGTGCATCTCACACCCCTAGTGTCACAGCTGACTTTTTAATCATACTAAGCACCATCTTCTAGGTGTGCTTTGGATTTGAAGTCTAGAAACAAGCACATTATTTGGACTCTGTTTTTCCAATGCATACAGGACTGTCAGCAACAATGTGTATTGGCCATTACCTTTTCTAAGAAGACCATGGCTGTGATCGAATAGTAAAAACATTACGTGCTATGTCTTTTCCTAACCACTTTTCCTTGACGGAAAACGTCATGAGGTCAAGGAAAGATGTGAAGGAGAATTCATAAGGACTTTGGAAAAGACAACCGCGGTGCTAAGAGAGTCCGACTGCACTTACACTAGGCTACATAATGATGCGACGGTGGGTGTTATGGACGTGGGTCTGCCGTGGTGGTGAAACTACAATGTTTTCCGAAGATGGACCACTAAAAGCGCATGTTGTTTCATGTTGTTTCATGTTGTACCATGTTGTTTCATACAGGCTTTATAAATGTGGACAATCCGGTGAAAAATATTACTTCATTACCAAGGTTGGAATTTAAATAAAAAAGGAATATAGGCTACCAGTCACAAAAGTGAAACTAAATGGTTGTCACATTGAGAATGGTTGCTCACGCTCACCCTCCTGTCCACTCATATTTATCACATGAATCCCAATTAGTATGATTGTTTACATGATGATCTGCGTCCCTTGTCGGTCATGTTGATCGTTTGTTTCTGTGAACGGCCGAATGGTGGGTCGCTTTAGATGTTGCTGCTGCAAGGAATTGTGGGACGGCATTATCTCCTTTCCTTTTGTAAAGGATGGTCCAGTGTACCCTATGATAAAGGAGATAAGATAGGAGCACCTTTCCTTGGCATTTAGAGAATTCAACCAGCTCTTATCATGGCTATCATGGCTGGGTCATTCACTCAGTTAGGAACCTTCCTAAGGAAAAAAGACTATTGGACCGCAGCCCATCAGTAATAGTGTAATGCTAGTCCTGCTAGCACTATAGCCTGCTATAGGTATCTGTCGTGGAAAATATAAACTTGTCATGTAATGGGTTTGTGGCAGTTAACCCTACCACACACCACCTAAGTGGATTTTGCTGGGCTCCTCCAACACCAGGACACAGGCAGTATGTTGTAAACTGGTTTACTGCAGGTTTGAGAATGTTTTGCAGGCAGAGCACGTGGTACGTGCTGACATGCTAGCACTCCTCCTGAGTGTGTGTGGTGGTGGCTGGTTTAACCTGTTGGCCAATGCCCCACAGGTGTCATTGGCCTCACCCAGCCCCAGAGTCCAATCAGACTGACTTGGGCCAGGTGAGGCTGCTTAAACCAGCCACACACTCCACAGTTAATTTAGTAGAACTGGGAATAAAGTCTCATTGTGTCTATATCTCCTTCCCGCTCCCCGATGGAAAGGTGGTTAATCATTCCTTTGTATAACGTCTCCTTGAAGACGTTACAAGGTCTCTTTGAATCTAGAGGCACTTCCTCTCCTCAATGAATGTTGCCTTCTAGAGACAAGACCATGTCCTCCCGCTTTCCTGAATGACAACATACGACTAATCCACTCAGACTCTCAGGTTGTATGTTCGTAGGACTGTGAGAAACCCTTTTTGGGTTCACCTTTTGTTTGTTTATTCCACACATACATCTGATGTTTGTAACAATGTAATATTTCCCTATAAAAGCCATGTACTTTCATTGCTTCAAGGAAGATGCTTTGTGGAATGATGAATGGTCTTCCCGTGATCATGCTCCATTGAACCAAATACTTTGCTGTCAAGAAGTGTCTACAAGGAATTCTTTTTTCATCAGTATCACGTGAAATAGTGTTGTATAAGCTGATGTCATTCTGTTTAAATCAAACTTTTTAATGAGCACTTGGGCCGAGAAAACCTTGCCGTGCTGTGTGTGTGTGTGTGTGTTTGTGTGTGTGTGTGTGTGTGTGTGTGTGTGTGTGCGTGTGTGTGTGTGTGTTTTGGCATTGTACCTAGACAGAGGCATGTGGTAAAAAGTAATCAGTAATAAACAGGTAAATGAGTCACTTGTGTCAGTTGAATCACGAGGAGGATCACAGAAATTATAATAGGAACAGCAGAATATCGAGTAATGTGAGATGTTTGACCACAGAATATGAGTGAGAACTGGAGAGTCTTCTTAGACAACACGTTACGTAATCACATTACATCTTTGTGCTATGCATATATTAATTGAATTTCATGCAGGCGGGTGAAGAAAATGGCTCTGCATCTGTAAATATTAGTTTGGAGTGATTCACTTTTGTTTCATCACACCAGAGTTGGAGCAATGAATAGCGATTGTTGCTTTATCAATATTTTGATTTAGCTGCGTTTGTAGCTTTATAGCCGACTTCAAGGGGCCAAGTTCAATCATTTGGTGTAGCCATGGCAACAGCAGGTGATCCTGCCCCCTCAGATATATGATAGACCTGCTAAAGTTAAAGGGGAATTTCACTTTATCCTCTGGGGTCCTTTTCACACCTACCCCGGCCATTGTGTGCACCCCAGACAGTTTTTAGGTTGCTCGCTGCAATATTTAGATATTTGAAAACCGTTTGAGCAACCCCCCCCCCCCCCCCCCCCCCCCCCCCCCCCCCCCCCCCCCCCCCCCCCCCCCCCCCCCACCC
>OOFB01038375.1:17921-30444 GCA_900323305.1 Trachyrincus murrayi
AGTAAAGCTGTACTGGATGACGTGTGTGTGTAAGAATGGCGGTCTAGACCTCACAGTGAATTATTACTTGCCTGCTGCTTTTACACACACACACACACACACACACACACACACACACACACACACACACACACACACACACACACACACACACACACACACACACACACACACACACACACACACACACACACACACACACACACACGGCACACACACACTCTCTCTCTCTCACACACACACACACACACACACACGCTCACACACACACACACACACACACACACACACACACACACACACTCTCTCTCTCACACACACACACACACACACACACACACACACACACACACACACACACACACACACACACACACAGGAGGCATTATATAACACAATATCTGGAGGCATTATATAACAATCACAATTATTTATTTACAATATATTAAACTGTATGCAAAATCATTACTATAATAGCACATGGTCAATTTGTTCAATGACAATCAACATGAACCAGTTCAAAGCTTGCATAAATCATACATATATATTAAAGTATAAGATATAGGCAAAGTAATCTTCCTTAATTAAGTGGTTTATTGAGCCATTTTTATTAAGTGTAAGTCAGAAAATCCTCAACCAAGCTCATGACTGCATAGTGTTGAAGACAACCTATAAAAGGCAATAACACTACCTATTTTTTCTCAGTTTTAGCAAGCCCTCATGTTAAGAAACGATGTACTATGGTTTGCTAAAAATATTGTATTTCTACTTCATAAATATTATAAATATGGCCAAAGGGTTTGATGTAAAACTTGAACAACCATGAAAGCCTCGCTTCCCAATGCGTTTACTTGTAAAAATGACATCATTACAGGGCAGAGAGACCTTGAAGACACTCAACATTACCTGCTCTTAATGACTTAATGAGTCTCCTTAATGAGAAGGAGTGACATACGAGCTCAGAATGTTGAGTGTTATTTATTAAATAAAATTCAATGCCCATGTTAATTTCCTTTGGAAAGCAATGTAGGTCTGATAGAAAACAAAATGGATCTGCCATTTTGTTTTCTATCAGACCTACATTTGCCTGTGTGAATAGCGGAGCTTAGTTCTTAAGTATGCTTGCTAGTACTCAGAAAAGCCATTTTGCGGAAGTTACACTCAAGCTTTATGGAAATGGGAAATGCACTTCCTTGAGGGCAGTACTCCAAACATATACTCAAACCAAATAAAAGGGTGAAAAAACGGTTCGCAGAGTAGTTATTGCCGCATCAGCACAAAAGGAAGAAAGGATTTGCCAGCAAAAAAAAGGAAAACGTAAAAGGTTAGAAAAACCAAGCCGATAAAGACTTTTGTTTATCAGTCTTCAGTCTGTGCTGCGTCAGTCCATTAATTGGTAAAAAAAAAATCTAGGTACAGCTGTCGAGGAGTCTACTTAAATCAAGGTTGTTGTTTTTTGGTTATATATAGTGTGTGAGTATATAATTGCAACCTCAAGTTCTTTGGCTCAGTTACAACAATAATGCAAGGCAGAGAGAGTAGAGAAAGGGAGTGCTGCTGAAGCCAAACCACTGCCTCCAGCAGTGATCTTGGAACGCCTTCACACCCAAACCCTTTTAGAATCCGGCAATGCAAGTTCTGCACAGGATTAACAATGGTAGCGACGAAGATGCTTTCCGGCAGGAATATAATGTACCTTCGGGAGTTCATTGCGCGTGTGTGTGTGTGTGTGTGTGCGTGCGACTGCTACGTCTACGTCTACAGACATGTGAAAGTTTGGCACAAATTGCATGCAAGGAGAAAAAAGTGATCAAAAGTGTGACCAGCATATGCATCATCACACCAATGAATTAGGCCGTCAGGAGGTTTGTCGTCACTGCCGCCGTGATTCAGGAAGCCGGTGTTGTTGTATCAAGAGCGGGAGGAAGCCTGGAGTGTCCTCCTCGCTTCTTTTTCTTCCTCCTCCGCCTCTTCGTCAGATCTGTCAAAGCAGAATCGACGTTGACTGGTTGGGCTGAGAAAGGAAGAAAGACAACTTATGTTCAGTACTTGATAATGTTACAGTGACACGAAATATGAAGCACCATCATAGGTTAGACAGTTAGATTAAAATACACAACTCTGCCCAATCTTAATGTTAAGCATTCCAACAAAACAGGCCACACTGTAATAACATGCAGTGCTCAGTAAATAATCCCTTTACACATACACATCAGTTCTATACAGTTCTATCTTTGCATTGGTAATTCTACAAAAGAGAAAAATAAAATGTTAACTAAATGATGCCTTGCAGACTACCATGACTTTTAACATTAGATAACATTCATTTGCTTAAATATTGCAAACTGGGGGTTAATTTCTGTCCATCGTGCATCTTAAATGAAGTGACTTGTAGGTGTAAATCGATGCTTTGGGTCTAATTATGCCTTTAGTTATGGGGCTGCAGGGAAAAATCTATGGTGGCCTGACTTAAATCAGGTGTGAGTGTGATTAGCCATCACAAGCCGTTTTAAAATTGTCATGTGACTAAAATTGTCATTGACATAGTGACATCACAAATGGGAGTGTCCACCCAGATGTATGATGACTAGATCAGTCTACCAGCCTACCCAGTGGACTGTCCCAACTGGTAGGCTTATCTCATTATACATCTGGATGGACACTCCCATTTGTGATGTCACTATGTCAATGACAATTTTAGTCACATGACAATTTTGAAACAGCTTGTAATGGCTAATCACACCCACACCTGGTGGAAAAATGGATACACCTCAGGCGTGCGAAAAATGACTTGCATGAAGAAAAAAAATGATGGCACTAACGTGAAACATAACTGTGTTCTGTCTTTATATAGGCCTATTATATACAATAGGCCTATATTAAGTAGGCATATACCAAATATATTAAATGTCTCTCAAACGAATATGTCTCTCAAATTGTACAACATATAGGCCTAACACTAAATACAAAATATAAGTGCGTTCTTGTGTCTGAAACGCATCGAGTTTGGAGTTCTTAACAGCTTTATTTGTTCCTATAACTATTTAGGCCTATTAAAAAGGTTATTGAAGGTTTAGATAGAAGCTCTTGCATTTGCTTGCAAACCCAAATAGCTTGATGAAAAAGTACAGTGAAGCACACTGAATTCTTCATCGCGGATATAATTGTGTGTCTGTCTGAAACAAACCAAATATATTAAATATTTCTTAAACGAACCAAACGCAGAACCGCCATCCAAACCCAGCTTCGCCAGATTGAAGAAATCAGTCATGATAGCGCCAATGTGAAATATAACCGGGTGTTCTGTCTGTATATATTATATACAATATATTAAGTATAGCCTACCAAATAAAGGCCTATTAAATGTCTCACAAACAATTATGTCTCTCAAAGTGTACAATATAGCCTATAGGCCTAACACTAAATAACTGCGTTCTTGTGTCTGAGACGCATCGCCATGCATGCAGAGTATCGAGTTCTCAACAGCTTGATTCGTTATTATTCGTTTGTTCATTATTAATTAATTTATAATTATACCAGTGTTGACTTGTCCCTCAAACGAATATGTCTCAAAATGTACAATATAGCCTATAAAACTAACTAATTAGTGTGGTTGCAAAGCAAGCCACACTATTGATATTCTGTGTCTTATTATTTAAATTCTTCCGCCTCATTTTGCGTAACTATCTCCTCCTACAGTTTTTGAGGTATCAACACCAAACCAATGCCAAAAATGTTACATATAGCAGTGCAGTGCGCGTCTATTTTTATAGTGAAGATATTGTAGACATATTTTTATATTCATATTTTCAATATTAATAATAATATTTATTATGGAAAGTGAATGGGGCCAAAACGCAGTGAACAGTGAACATCTGGGAGTTGTCAAATTTGGTACACATTGGTACACCGGAAGTAAGCAGGTCTCCAAAAAGTTTGGTAGCGCTTTGACCACAGGGGGCGCTATAACTCGCATTTAAACCTAAATGGCCACGCCTCCGCCCCTTTGCCGAAAATTTCAGAAACTTGGTTTCTGGCACTTATTTCATGCAGAATCTTTTTGCCCAAAGGACGTATAAGGTCTGTCTGGATAGATTTTTCTGTACCTTGAAAGTTTTGGAAAACCTTAAAAAAATCTTGAAAAATAAACCGTAAATGCTAATGACACCAAATTTGGTAGGTCATGGTCAGGCACTCCTCTCCACTCTCTCAATCACAAGTCCGCTTCAAAGTAGCCCGGGGACCTACAATTTGGTGTGCATTTTAAGAACACCCCCTTTAGGTAATGTGGAAAGTTTGGTGTTGATAGCTCAAAGGATGACGCCACAGTGTCAATTTTAACTTAACACTGTTGCAGGGGCTCGCCAAGCTATTTTTTATAATGGAAATCAATGGGGAAAAAACGGTGACTTCAACCACTCCAAAGGTGAACAACTCAGAGATGTCAAAGTTGGTACACATAGAACCTGCGCGTATGGAGGTCGACCAAAAGTTAAGTACCACTTTGACCACAGGGGGCGCTATAACTCACGGTGAAAGTTAAACGATCAGCCCCTCCGCCCGATTGACAAAGAATTCTGAAACTTGGTATATGGCCCTTATTTGACATGCTGAATCTTTTTGCCTCAAGGACCCATAAGGTCCGTCTGGATGGATTTTTCTGTACCTTCAAATTTGGGAAAACTTTTTTCCTCATGAACACAAATGACGACTCCTGACGACACCATTTTGGGGTAATAAATCACAGACGTTTAGGGAGGAATACGTGGCAGAACGTTTTTCACGTGACTAATGCATATTACTCCCACGGCTAAAAAGTTGGAAAATACAATTCACAAAAGATCTCTTTCCAGCCATAGTCTTCTGTTTACTGGTGAATAATTCACAAAAAAGGTCTTTGTCTTTAAGGATTTAAAGCATTAGAAAGACATGTCACAGTAACTAATCCACCATATATGTCAATTCATAAACTTCATACCAGTGTTATGTTAGAATGCTACATTAGAATAAAACAACAAAGTCTAAAGGCCAGTGTATCACAGTGAAGGTCAATGGTTAGAATCACACCATGCTCCGAGCTCATTCCTCAAGTCACTTCATACCAACCACCTCCTGCCTGCCTCAGTCACTGTCTGGCCGGTACAAGTACTTCATCATCAGGTTGTCTACTTTCTTCTTCCTCTTTTTGTCACCCTTCTTGTTCAGGGTTTTGTCGTCGTCAGGTGGCGCTGCATCCTCCACTGCCCCATCGGAGTCTCTTCGTCCTGGCGCTCTCTTAACACTGTTGGAGCTGCGGTAGGAAATGGTGGAGGCCCCAGAACTGGAGTCAGACTCTGAGTCTGATTTAGAATTAGATGAAGATGATGATGATGAGGAGCGACCCCTCTTCTTGGACTTCTTCTTGGACTTCTTGCCCCTCTTTCTTGAGCTGCTCCTACTGTGCCGGTCGTCGGCAGAGCTTCCCGACTCTGAACTGTGGCTTCTTCTCTTCTTCTTGCTCTTGCCTTTGCTCTTGCTGCTGCTGCGGCTGCTCATTCGACTGGAGGCCCTCACACAATCTACGGCTGACGCGGAGCGTCTGAGGCTGCTGCTGCTCTTGGGACTGTTCTCTGCAATGCAGCTCCTTTTGCCATCATTATCCTCATCTCTGTCCCGGGTCTTTTCCTTCTCACCCTCGGAGTCCTCGAGGCTGGTGCGCTTGAACGTGATGGGCTTGAAGCTTAACACCTCATTGATGGCCTTCTCCAGGTCGGGGTCCAGGTAGTTGCGATGACTGACCGGCTTGACGTCACACGTATCGAGTGGATCATTGTCGCCGAGCGATGATCTCGCTTGCGGAGGCATGGAGACGCTGCGTCCCGTCGAGGAATGGGGACTGTACGCCGACCTCTCGGTGAAGGCCACACTGCGCCTGTCGTCAATGTCAACGTCGAACTCACTGAGGCGGCAACTACGCGCCAGTGAGAATCGAGAGTCTGCGCGGTTTATGTTGCCTGGACTTCGGCCTCCAGAGCGTCTGCTCAAACAAGGGCTGCTGGGACTGCGAGTTCCATACTCCCCGACATTACCGTCACCGACTTGGGACAGGCTTCGACGCCGTCCCAGAGAGCTGCACAGTTGTGAGCTGATGGTGGACTTTGCGTCATCATCTGGACTGTAGCCCCGAACTGAATAAGCGTGACTTTGTATGGTAGATTCTTTGTCAAAGTCCCCCCAACGGCTGTCCATGCCCTTCCTTGCTCGGCTGGTGGCTTCTGAATAGGCCTTGGAGATGACAGATTCTCTGTCATCGATATCATCCCCAGCATGGGGTTTTCGCCATGAAGAGACTGAATAGCTATCACCCTGATCTGCTGTTCTGGATTTGGATTTAGGGAACGAGGGAAGGGGCTTCTGTGACTCACTGTTCTCCTTGAGGGTGCTAAAGAGGGAATTGTCATCACCCTTCCCACTGATGGAATCTTTAAGGTTGGGGCGCTTTCTGTAGCTCAGAGAGCTCATTACTGACACGGGTCGGTTTGATTCTACCTCGTTGCCCTCTTTATTGGCCTCTTTCCATTCTCTACCTTCCTTTGCATCTATGTTTACAGCAAATCTAAAGACAAAAAAGGGGTGTAGGAAAATGGAAGAAATATAAAACGGAAGTGGTTAATGGGAAGAGAATGAAAGGAAAAAAAAATGACAGTTTGAAGAAAGATGCAAAATGAATCAAATGGAAGAATTTTAAGTAGTAAATAAAAGCTTTTACCAATAAAGTAGCAATAAAGAATTACATAAAAGTCAGTATTGCCAGCTCAACATTGGTACAAAGTGCAGCAATGAAACAAAGATCTTCAATGACAGAATATAGGCAGATGGATTGCTGTAAACAAATAATTTGTGTAGCACACGTCAGTAGATAAATACTAAACCTACAAAGGGAAGTATTCATAGATGGCAGTCCATGGGGAATGTAGTGAGTTTAAAAACTATCAAAAAATTTCAAAAGTTGGAGGCAGCTTAGCAAAAGGAGAGGAGTTATATATCCTAGTAAAGAGACAAATCTAGGGCAATGGAAAGCCGTCAGCTGGCAGACACATCCATTAATCTCAGGGAGAGGCTCAGGTAGACTATGCCAGCTGGCCACTGGGCATGTCGATAAATCTACCAGGGAGGTGACTGTTTTTCAGGAAAGGCCCCCCGTCACCAAGGAGGCACCAATAAAGACGAAGATGTGGAATGCATTCGAGTAATGTTCCATCAGAGTGTGCATTGCTTTGGTTTCTCTTGAAACCCCACGGGCAAAAAGCCCTAAAGCAGCCAAATAGCGACTGATGGAATGATATAGTACAAGCAAGGAAACACATTTTACATTACACTGACCTGGAACTTTTAAGGCTGCCATCATCAGACAGATTCTTGCTGTATCCCTTGCTTTTGGAGAGCCAGGATTTCACTCCATCCACACGGTTCTCAACCTCAGAGTCTGTGTCTGATTCACCCTCGCTGGAATCGGAGAGGAGACAAAAAAAGAAGTAAGACAAATAAAAATTAAATGTAATTAAATATAAAAGGGAAAAGAGTGAAGGAGTCGAGAGAGGTAATTAGGAAATGGGTAAAAAGACAACAGTGGATAAAGAGTTATTCAGTGATTCACAGTTGCCTATGCTTAAGCAAAGTGTGAAAATGTTATATATTTTGTAGCTTGAATTCTAGATGTTAGTGCTACCGTGGAGGAGGCAAACAACTTTTATCTATGACAGCAATATGTGCCAACACACTCACAAAGATGAACTCTGGAAAACACATGCACACAAAAGCCTATACCTCAAACACACACTAGTACCAAAGCAACAACATAGCATTCCTCTGATGGGAGGCATGACCCTGAAGTTATTATGCACTAATGCAACAAAAACTAAAAAAACAACCATAATAGCGTCTGGATAAAAAGGCTAATTGAGCAGTCATTAAATAGATGGATCCTACCTCTTACACACAACACATGCATGCATAAACATTTTCCGCGTTTGACAGATTGATTTGGTACACAGCTGGACACAGCAGGGATTTCTTTCTCTCTAAATTATCATTATGCATCGACGAACTACTGAGAGGGCGCTGTCATGAAATTTGACACGGATGAAGAGCTCAACTCTCATTAAGAGCCGTCAAAGCCCAACACCCGCACGGCGCTGCAAAATGATGTTCTATCAGCTTAATAGCTTTAGAGAGACATCAGGGGGGATATTTAGTACATCTGTTACGGAATATCCCACTGTGGAATTGAGAGGAAATTCTCTTCTCATTTGAAATGTAACTGCATATATGGAAAATCACAAACAATTGGAATTACCTTTGGCTTAGAGAAAAACTTGAGAAGACAAGAACATATCACTGATAAGCTTGTAGTTCGTTTTGCAGGCCATGTTTGGGCTATTATTATCGGTGCATGAATACACAAATGTTTTGTGGAAGCGATAACAAAGACTCAAAGTCTTGAAGAGGAGCAGCAGAAATCCCCTTATAGCACATGATCCTGACCCTCTTGGGTAGAGCAATTCCTCACAAGTATGTTAACGACATAACCCATATTTAATTAGTCAACAAGCCATTTGTATTCAAAGACCAGACTAGGATATAATAAGTAGGGCAAAATCCATATGCTTGTAAATCGAATGCACATGTGGACTTCTGAGAGTTCAGTGTTAGTCGCCTTGGATCCCAGATCCTGTTAACAGCATTCAGATCACGGGTGTTCCCAGGTCTGGAGCCAAGACAACAACGGTGGGCACTTTCTAATCGAGTGCTTCACACATGGTGTCAACCGCAATTTATGTCCTTGACCACCATACTATTAGTTAAGCCTCGCAGAAAGCCTGGGGGGGCCAAACAAACAGAGGGCAGAGGAGACATTAATTGTCTGTGACAATCTGCCGCTACTGGTTGTACATCTCTGTTACACACTATTACATTCATCATTAGCTTCTATGGATCCCCTTCTGCCTCGTTCTGTGTCCCCGTCTTATACGCCCTCGCTGCGGACGTCTCAAACGCAGCCAGTCCCTGTAGGTATTTTGTAACACATGACTTTTCATGGCCTATTTGCAATTTGCAACATTTTTTACATGCTCAATTGTTAAATGTGTCAGAGTAGTTTTACCAATGAGTAGTTTTTACCCCCTCCCATGGTCACACAGGAGCGAGAGGTTAACGGTGGGATCCACCTGCCTGACGAGCAAGATGGATTTTTGAGCATCACTATGCATTATTAAAGCAGGAGCAAGTCAAAGATTGATGAGGTACATGTCCCGCTTTTCCAGATTAGGATGGCAGTAGACATGGAACCCCAGACATAGTGACATCCACCCCTGAAGATGGCCAATTAAATATTAAGAGAACAAGAGGCCGCTGGCTGCAGAATGTTGTTGAGGCAAGGCACGGCAGAGTCCCAACAGCTCTGCCTTAGACGGAGGACAACACAGAGCAGAGCAGGGCTAGGGAATTCTCAAAGGAAACCGAAACCAGACCGGCTGTTATTTTAGCAACTGACCCCAATGTTCCTAACACAAGGCAACAGAAGCTATGCAATATGTACTTACTATTCCCCTTACGGCCTTGGTTGAGGGTTATTCACACAGATGATACTGAGAGGGTTTGTCTCATGCGTTGGAAACACAGCGTCAGTGAGTGTTGAAGCATGCAGCCTGAGCCATCATGCAACGGAGGGTGAAATCATCTGGATCAACTTGGGAACTGCTGCACGTTGGATGATGCAGTATTGTTGTGCCGCCACAGATTGATTATTTTGATTAGTCAAATATACCAATTTTGGATGATTTTAGATACTCAAGTAATTCAGAGTAGTTACGTAATTTAAAGGGTAACCTACTAGGAAAATCAAACTGCAGGGAAAGCAACAAACACTCTCTGCGGTTTGAATTTCCTGTTAATATCATATGTACTCTGAAACGGCAGTATACTACATCATTTCGAGCAGGTAACATACTGCAAGGCTACAAACTGATAAACAAACTGTAACACAAGCTTCAGTTCCTCACGTTCGGTTCTTTCTTTTCTGATACTTTGTCACCATGTCTTGTAAACTGGTAATGGTGGACAGCGACGAATGACGAAAGGAATAAAAAAG
This sequence comes from Trachyrincus murrayi, assembly GCA_900323305.1. NCBI lineage: Eukaryota > Metazoa > Chordata > Actinopteri > Gadiformes > Macrouridae > Trachyrincus > Trachyrincus murrayi. The sequence goes on from OOFB01038375.1 coordinate 28,051, forward strand.
CATGTTAAAAGAAACAATTAAATGTCACAAGAACTAAAAATAAACACGAATGATGAAAAATTATGAAAAAATTTAACAATCTTGCCAATTTGATGTCTCATCGTTTGTATATTTTTAACAGTAAGAAATACTGACTGACGATGGCACAGATAGCAACTTTCTAATTACCATCTTGCTTGGCTTTTGAAAGGAAAACATTCTACATCTGACTCATGCAACAGTCTAGTGCAGAAGGGAAGAAGTTGTTTTGGTCACTGCACTCACTGACTGAAATGATGTATTCTAAGCACACTGGTACAAGGAAAGGGGACTTAGTTCAGTCACTCAATTATGTAAAGAAAACACCCTTATCCAAAAGATTCAGGCTCCCTTCCAAGTTATTTTTCTCTTGCTCAGAAGTATTTCCTTGGACTTTGCAAACCTTTATTTGCTGGTTACTATAATATACTACATATACATTACCTCTGTTAAAGGAAATGACCTTATATTCCACTTACCCATAGTCAAACGAGAAGCACTGTACCATTTTTTTTCAATCAGCCCAGCGCTCGATTCGACCAAGTTAGCCAAATTCAATTGTGAAGTGATGTGAGGGTAAAATACACCATTCCAGCTTCTCCAAAGTAAAGATATTTGATCAATTTCACTTGTCTCTTTGTGAACAGTAAATCTAAATGCAAAAAAACGATAGCGAGTGAATCGGTCTCATCTGCTGCCATTGATTTTGACTAACTCGATCAAATGCTACTGTAACTCAGTCAAATCGAGCACTGGGCTGATTAAGAAAAAATGGTACTGTGCTTCTCGTTTGACTATGGGTAAATGGAAAATAACCTTATTTCCCCAAAAAGGATTCCTTCAATATCAAAATCCTTAATCCAAGGATTCCTTGAACCCTGAGCCGCTCTATTCTTGATTGTCGAGTCAGCGCTTGTACCTGTTGATGAGGTCTTCATTGTCATCACTCTCCATCTCATCCTCGATGGCTGCTTGGAGGTCACCGATCCTCTTGAAGGCAAGCTTGAGGTCAGCCTGCAGGCTCTGGTTGGCAGCCTCAAGGCTTTCAATGTCCATTTCCTGCCAATAAAGCAGGAAAATAGCAGTTTAACTGGAGCAGAATTACAGAAAGTGCGAGTCTGTACCCATATCAATCGGATATCTTTAAAACACAGTCAACCCATCTAACTCACACCTGGCATTAGAGCGCGTCTCCAGTGTCCAGATTGATATCGGATATTGTTCATGCGGGATTATACAATTCCATAATAGGATGTTACTCTCACGCCTCAGTTCCCCGCAAATTAAAACAAGAGTTTAAAAACAGTTTGAAAATCTGATGATGGCAGGCCCTTACAAAATCACTTTGCCATTATATGTTCCTAATGATGAAGTACCGTGGGTTTAGCCCCATATGTGCCCCTACGCTCCATATGAACCACATGAAGTCACATTCTGAAGCCATAGTGGATCACTGGGGACGAATACATTGGTCTTTTTAAATACTTTCCAATGTCTTATGGGCTCAAGTAGCCCATTCACTCGAGGAAGCCAACTCCATTTCCCGCCTTCAGATAAATATAACGCTACATATATGCATTGAGGAGTCGGGTGGATTTACACTTGTGTTGGATGTGGTCAGAATGCGTCCCAAACCACCTCCTGATGAGATCTGACCAATCACAAATGCGTTTTGGGTGCATTTACCTACATTTATGCATTTTGGGGTTATCCGATTGCCCAAAGCGCATGCTAATGCCAGGTGTAATGGGGGAGAGTGTGTAAGTTATGCAAGATTCGAGTTTGTCTATTTATTTATTCTATTATAGAATAAAAAAATGAAAAACCCAATAAATACAATAAAAAGTTCACATCTGTGTCTGTCTCAACAGTAAGAACGTGCCACCGGTGCATCCCTGGATACCATAATACACATGCATATTTTTGTCCGTACCAACTCGTGTTTCTTCCGACTGGCCTCTGCCTCTTTCTTGGCCAACTCGCCCATCTCCTCCTTGATGTCCCGGATCTGTCTCTGCAGACGCTTGTTCTGTTCCTTCTCACGGTTCTCGGTGGTGCTGCGGTGATCACGCTCCTCCATCAGCTTCTCCAGGTTCTCCTTGAGGCGGGCCACCAGACTCTGGAGAGCCCAAAGAGGGGAACATGACGTCATGATGTCAAAACACAAAACATGTAAAAAAAATAAATGTATAAAATGTGTATATATATACACACACACACACACACATATACATATATATATATATATATACATTTGGTACAATGTAAAACATTAAAAAAACACAAGGAGCATAAGGGATTTTAATCTCCTCTACATTCTGCTGCTGACTACAAACTTGGTCAGCGAGCTAGCTCCCCCATTAGCCACTGGCCTGG
>OOFB01038375.1:30464-44498 GCA_900323305.1 Trachyrincus murrayi
AATATAAAAAAAAAAAATATATAAAAAATGTATATATATACACACACACACACACACACACACACACACACACACACACACACACACACACACACACACACACACACACACACACACACACACACACACACACACATATACATATATATATATATATATATACATTTGGTACAATGTAAAACATTAAAAAAACACAAGGAGCATAAGGGATTTTAATCTCCTCTACATTCTGCTGCTGACTACAAACTTGGTCAGCGAGCTAGCTCCCCCATTAGCCACTGGCCTGGTCTATATTTCACATAGTAAGTGGGTGCCTGCCTCCTTGGAGCTATATTGATTGACCTTTACAACCTTAAGTCGTGCAGTTTTAAATGTTTGCGGTAGTAAAAACCAATGGCAAAATGAGTTTAACCATTTTGCAGCAGTACCAAAAAAACAAGTGAGGTCAGCGAAAGAGTATTATTGAGGAAAAAGAATCTTCATTAATGGGCAAATATTTCACTGTATATTTTTAGTCTAAAAGCTGGCATTAGAACAAACTGTTCAACTACTTCCCAGTGCTAACACAAGCCCAGCCGACTGTTAGCCCTTACCTCCAGGCGTTTGACCTGAGTCTTCTCAAACTCCAGCTTGGTCTCCAGCTCCCGAACCTTGGCCTCCTGCCGGCCCACCTGGGACTTATCCACCGTGGACTGCTCCTTGAACTCCAGCTGACTCTGCAGAGCTTGCATCTGGAAGGAGCCACACACACACACACACACACACACACACACACACACACACACACACAATTGAGCTGGTGGTACATGGCTTTTTCTCGCCTTGGGGAAATGCTTTTCGCCACTCTGAAGAGAACTGAGGCTACACAAACCATGGAAGTAATAAACAGATTACAAATAAATAATAAATAAATAATAAAATAATAAATAAATGAATAAAATATGAGTGCTGGGCTGAAGACACTGAATCTGTCTGTTGTGTGTGATGTGTTCACAAGGATGAGGCCAAATGATTATGGTCCATGTTCTCCATCAATCCTCCATATTCTTTAAAGGACTGGCTTGACACTGTTCTGGATTCATGGTAGGACTGCCCTTCATTACTGGTCCTCTTCATATCCATAATTTACAACCTTCAAACATGCCACGGAATACATTGAACTCTTCTAAAAGCTTCAAGTACTATTTCAAAGCCATTTCAAAGCTTTGAGAAAGACTGAGCTTTTTTACTGCACATATCGATTTCCTGTCCAAAGGGGATGTGCAAATAAGATCACCCAGGGCAAGAAAATATTCAAGCAAGTAAGGACGGCATAAATCATCATCTAACTAGATATATCAAAATTGAGTATATGCACTTTCATTCACAATTTAAATACATGTAGGTGTGAGCATACTGTATTTGAAATACAGCTAGATAGCGTAGTAATAGTGTTCACCGAAGCGAATGAGAAAAGCAAGAGGAAAGTAAGTAAGGAGGAGTAAATCTGTGTGTGTGTGTGCGTGTGTGTGTGTGTGTGTGTGTGTGTGTGTGTGTGTGTGTGTGTGTGTGTGGTGACTTGACAGAAGCTTCTGCACATGCTTCCTGCAATTGCAAAGATAATTAGTTTTTAAGAATAAGAATAAGCCATTGAAGGTCCAGGCTATGTACGGCACAGCTTATAGATAGCTCCAGATATTACAGGCCTGATACCTCCCTCGGTGTCGTGCTTCATCTGAGTGTAAAAGCTTCGGATACGGGGGCCCGTGGGGTTGGACTAGCCAGTGAAACTATTTAAGATGACAGCACTACCTGTACAGCATTATTGTCTGCAAGAAGATATTTTCATAAGCCAACAATTCTTCTTAAATGGCAGCAATTACATGTTATAAATAGTATAGTATATCCTCCATACTGCTGGTTATGCCAGTTCCAGTTGCAAAGGACAGAAGGTTAACCACATGTCTAATTCTAGTATACCCTAAATAATAATAAACTATTGGTGGTGGTGGGAAGGATCACTTCAGAGCCCTGGAGTTAAGTACAAACTAAGTAAAATTTGCAATGGAAATTTTACATTGAAATATTAAAATATTTAGGAACAAAACTAAAAGTTAAACAGACAAAGGGCATTCCAAAAGCGCAGGCATCTGTTGATAATCTATCAAGGCTAACACAGTTCCTATACAGATGTAGACAGAAGCCAGCACAGTTAATAGTCAGAGGGTAGCGAGAGACAGAAATAATAGCAGCCAGAGCACAGGAGTGGACAGCCCTGCCATCCATTAGGCTGCTGGCTAGCAGGAGGCCGCCTTATTCTATTCATCATCGTAATGGCAGCAGCACAAGTGAGGGGGCATTGAAACTGTCAGCAGAGCCATACAAAGTCAAAGGTAATAATAAGGACTATGGTGCTAATAGATTGAGGGATGGTCGTAGTAGAAGCCGAGATACAAACCTCTCAATCTCAAACCATTGTACTGTGTGCTACGCTATCACATCTATCTACTTCTATTTGTCACCGTTCATTGACAGCAGCAATCAGCAATCTGAATGGAACCGGCCTCATCAACAATGCACTCTGAGTGTCCTACAAGTGGGCCAGCGTACCTTCTCCTGGACCTCCTGCTTCTCCTTGAGGGCCTCCTCCAGTTGGGCCTGCAGGTCGCTGATCTGGCCCAGGTTCTGAGCAGCCTGCAACACAAAGGGGGTCAGTGGGCTGTGGATCATGTCTATAACTTCCACTCAGGACAGTGAGGCCATGTTCTATTTGAATGGTTATTTAATGGTAATTTCTTATAACCCTAATAAAAGCCCGTAATAAACCATCTTCACTTGCTTTAAGCTTGTCTATAAGTGGGCTATTTGTTTTTTGTTGTTGATGTATGAGAATCAATTCTGTATTCATGCCCAAACTGTTCCAACACGGTGACAGACGACATTAATGAGGCGACACAGGAGGCAGATAAAGAGCATGTCAACGAATCTCATTTCAATGTGACCTGTGTGAAATATTTGAGAGGAGTGCTTTTTTTCCACCAGATGAAGCTCTCTGTGCTAGCAGCAAACCCCAGTGGGAGTGGATCCGGCTCACTTTAAAGGAAGGACAGATGCATTTGGAGCTGCTAGCGCCATATCACTCATCTTACCATCAAGGGCAGTGGTAAAAATCCCTTTACACTGCTCTCATTTTAATGGCTCATCTGCTTGCATGAAACAATATTAATGCTAATGTGTGGCCCTACACAGTACATGCAGAATTAATACCCATTTTTAGAGAATGACTAAACTGACTTAAACAAAGAAATGGATCCCTTTGTTTTGGCTACTTGCCAGAGCATGGCAGCATGCCGCTTCAGTGTTTTTATGGCATGTGAGTGTGGTAGTGGGTATTTGTGCATGCCAATAGACCCATTTGCATTGAACTAGTTTAACCTAGTGACCTCATACAAGTTTGGAAACAACTCCTGTTTGTGTGGCACATTATTTGCTTAAAGACTGAACTTCAAACAGTTTTCCAAATGCAAACCACTGTTTGCATTTGGACAACATCACAAGGGCAACAGTTAAATATACTAATTCCGTAGAAGATGATGAAGGTCTTCACATAAATGAAACCCTAATCTCAGACGAACTAAAATCTGGGTGAATGGGGCGTTTCACTTTCTTTCGCTTCATATTTGTTTTGACCAATCATGTTGCTGGAGGCGGGGATCTGTAAGCGCATAATTGGCTAACAGCAAACACAGCAAACTCGGCCAGCACTAGTATACTTTTCCCAGTGGGAAGCTAATACATCTTGTCCCAACACCAAAGTGTCTGTAAATGTTTCAAATCAACACTGTGTAGACTGGCCACTGCAGAAATACACTTATTAAAATCCCCTTCTGAAAGCTTCATCCACTCGCGTGAAGGAGTTTCTCTTAGAAGAATAAAGGCATAACTCCGCCCCTTTCAGTTTTTGGTTTCAGGCCCAGGCTCTCCCCCTAGAAGTTCTGCTATAACATAGTAGGACTGCTGGATCAAAGATTAATGAAACCCAAACTCACACAATATGCCAATTTGAACGGGACTGAACTGATCATTTCAACCCCTGTGTTTTGTATGTATGGTAGGCAATTGTTAAGAAATGTTCACTTTATCAATCACATTGCAAACACAAGGAGGGATGGCAGATTTGCACATGATTACGATAAACAAGATGAATGTAAATATTATGAGGGGGGCAAACAGAGCTGAAGGCTTTGGGTAACGTGGGTTAGTGTATGAAGGACACCTGAGACACGGCAGACTTGTGCTTCTTCACTAGCTCGTTCAGGTCCTCCTGGTCTTCCTCTATGCGGGACTGCAAGTCGTTTTTCTCCCTCTGCAAACGGCTGAACTGCTCCTCCAGCTAAAAGAAAGAAGAGAGAGATATAAATGAGTGATATATGAATAATACATATGGCAATATCAAGGAAGAGTTGCAGGTTTCAAAAATTATTTAAAATGGTATAAAATGGTAAACATATTTGTGGTATTCTGTGGTCCAAGAATATAGGGGTGCCATATTACCAGATTTGGTTGACTTTGCCTGCATTTTTTTATTACACATTTTAAAAAATGTTGTGTTTGTTGTTTTATGTACACATAAACACAAAGAAAATTTCACAGCCGTGTTTGCATCACAGAAGAATTTTGGAGATTGGAAACAAAATCACAAGGTTGCAAGCTCCGATTTGGTCGTATAGTGTGAGAGGGTCAACAAGCCCAGATAATTGCATACCCGTCTTCCGGAGCCAGTCTGGATCCATATAGTCATGTTTGATATTTGCGTCATAGCTCTGTGAGCGGTACACAGAGGCCATTGTCACACTGGCCAATGAGAAGTGAGCATCAGTACGTCCTTCGTCATTTGAAAGAGGCATCACAGATTGTTAGGATTCAGAGTATGGAGGAACAGCTGGTCGATATGGAAGCAATACGACGAGTGCCTCTTTGATGCGTAGGCTGCACACATGTAAAGGCAGAAATGTTGCTCCATGTTTATTATGACAAGCAGATAGGCTTGCGACCCCATGTCGTAGCCTAGCCTTTAAGTTTGTGCACTCTACTGTACCAACCACAGACAGCAACATTGACCGTAAAGATTTGAAAAGTCTACGTGTAGGCTTAGCATAAATGGCCAAAAATATTATGCTAAATGACATTATTGTGATAACTTTTTAGGAAGTGCAGCACATACGACCGATCATCTAGAAACGTTGTGCCATCAAAATGGGAAAATCATAACGACAATATAAAGCAAAAGGTATCAGTTGTCATGACATCCCTTGTTACACAACCTACTGTAACCCCCAGCAGCAGCATCCATTTAAAACATTGTATAGTATGTTTAGTTAAGCATCTCCTCTGAGGGAGCCTCCTTTATAATGCTTGCTCTAAACATGCAGGCCGCTCCGCTAATCACCGGACCCGTACGGGTCATTTAAGGTCCCCGGTATAATCACACTTTCCTATTAGCATCTAAACCCTGCCAGCTAATGCCTTGTAGCAGCCGTTCACCAGTGGATGAACTGAGGGTTAATCCTATTTCAGTAATGACTGAGCAAATGAGCAAGCGAAAGAGAGATTGAAAGAGAGCGAGAGAGAGAGAGAGCGAGATGGATTGATGTTGCAAAACTATGGTGTATTAAATCAAAAATAATGCCAACAAGCCTAATGGATCCATTAGCACATTGGCAACACAGAGTGAACCAGAGTGAGAAGGGGGGTACGGTACTAACACCACAACATTCATCTTGATGACATTTGAATCAAGTGAGAGTTAAAAAGGAGTTATCATAATGTGAATCATACCTCCATCTCAGGAAAGAGATTATGGTAGCATGAAACATTAATATCGTATCTAATTTATATGACTTGGATAATGTTGGGGCTTTGTATTGTACTCACTGAGAAAACAATGTACAATCCAGGAACTATAAATAACACACACACACACACTAATTAAAATAATTAATTAATTATGCTTGCCATTATAGACGTTACACACTTGGATGTGTGTCGCTTAAAATCCACCCAAGTAGTAGAAGAGAAGTGTTAAAAGGGTACTTAATTATGCCAAAGACTACTGTAACAGTATGTGAAAAGAGAGCATTGCTTCCCTCTTCATTATTTCTTACAAAAACAAGAGTTGTTTATTAATCCTGGTTCATTTCAGGACTAAGAATAACCGTTGTACACTAGCTATTTACATTTGGACCGACAATCGATATGTGTGGTGTTTCTGTGTGTGTGTTTAACATGATTTCCTTTTTTCTGAGTGAAGGTTGTTCTGTCACTGAGACAGAAAAACATTCAATCCATCTGTCCCTCTCAAATGCACTCTGTATTCTCTTATACAATATTCATTACATTCACCTTGCTGATGAGAACATGAGCAGAAATAGGAATCTAACTTGAAATGTCACATTAAAATGAAGTGATTTGTGTTTTAAAACTAATGCCAGAAGCAATAGAGCACCATAGGAGTTAAGAACAAATAAGACAAAAGGCCAAGAAAGACGACAAGGAGGGAAATTAGGTTTTACCAGGATTGGAAGAATGAATGAGTCATGCTAATTAATGATGGAGGGTCTGCTACGGAGAAGCCCCTGACCATCTGCCCAGGGCTGCTGGAGACACTCAGATCTCCCATCTCCCTCCCTACAGATGGTGAGCCACTCACTCCTACACTCCCCTCCCAGGTGCCAATACACACTCAATAAGACTCAATAAGCTTCAAATCTAAAGCAAAACGTCATGTTCTATGTCTTCGTGTATTTGATCGTATCCGGTTAGCCTCGTGAGACCATCCTGATCTCGCGAGATTGCATTCTGTTTCTCTCTGCAGATCAGTCTGGCCTCCATCCCCAAACAATTACAAATTAAAATGACCAATCAGTGCTCGGGGGAGGGAGTTTCAGTTAATGACGAACAAGGAGCGCCAAAAAATAATGGCAAATGTAGCAATCTACGGAGCAATCAAAACTGTTTTTATCCAAAATAGACTGAATAACGATGTTAAAAGATTAACAGAAATCTGCACAGAAGACTTTTCTCAGAGGAGAATATGTTTTTGCTTTACCTCCAACCAGATATGGCAAGAGACCATCATTCTGATTGACTGGAGTTTTTTTTAACAATGTAAGGCCACGGCCATATTTGGAAATCAATTGCTGCACAGCCAAGGCCAGACTGGTACAAAAATCACTGATGTGTGGTGTGTGATATGTGTATTGTCTGGAGAGAAAAAAATAGGGCAAAACTGGCCATCACCAACAATTCTGTAACCATCTGTAACCATAAATTCTGGCATCTCAACAACCTACTGCCAACCTTTGTGTGCAACACCTAGTGAGGTAAGGAAAGGAAGAGCATACAGACCGCTTGTTTAGCTTTGGAGATGTCTTCCATCTGAACATGCAAGTCCTCCATCTCCACCTCCATGGATTTGCGGGCTTTGACTGCTGCTGCACATGTGAACTCGGACTCTTCCAGCTGTAAAATAGAAATGCATAAATATGATTATTCACCGTGAATAGCATGACTTGATGAATCTATTCTATGAATTCTAGTATAGGGGAAGTTGTCAGTACCTGGTTCTTGAGCTGGGCAATCTCCCGCTTACTGGGCGCATTGTTCTTCATGTGATCCAACATGATCTGGGCATCCGCTAGCAGTGCCTTTGTCCTCTTCAGGTCCTTCCTGAGCCTCTTCTCTGTCTCAATGTCAACGTGACTGACCTGGGACAAGTTAGTTATGGGGGGGGGATATTAACACCGCTTATTGGCAGCTAGTCACCATCGGGTTGTTGAGCAATGTTTTCAAGAAACCATGTTTTCAAGAACACATTGGCTGTTATCAAGTGTGTGTGTGTGTGTGTGTGTGTGTGTGTGTGGTGGGGGGGATATCTTATATACTGTTATACACTGTTGACTTTTCAGTGAGTCACATTATTTTACCCCAACACAAACTGTTGGTGGAAACCAGACATTTAAAATAGGCCGATAGTTGAAGGTAAATGTGTGTTTGTTTACCTCCTCCTTTGCTGAACACAGCTTGGCCTCCAACTCCCTCCTCTCCTTCAGAACCTTCTGCTTGTCATCATACTCTTCCTCAAGCTGGACCTCCATCTGCCTCAGCTGAACACATGAACACAAACACATACAGCCTATTAGCTCACAATAGGAAGAGTCTGCACTCACCATGGGCCACCATTAAGAGGACGCCCTTCATTAACACAATTAATAAGACATAAAATCAATCCATAAATCAATCCATAAAAAACACTGTGTCAAAGAATACCCTTGGCCATAAAATCCCAATAAAGCCTGAAGTCAAGAGGACAAAAATAAATGCTGCATTGTTATAGCAATGGCATACACGTAGTACACAACTAAATGTGATGAAATGTATAGCTATATAATAACTTATAATCACTTAGATTAACAAGTAACTATGGTAACCTGGTATCGATTCCCCCCCCTCCCTCCGCCATCTTCATCTATTCATGTCGTTTTATATTTGTGTGCACATTATTTTAATCTACAGCGATAATGTCCACAAAGTGCATTTGCCTTGTGTGTTTGTGTACCTATGTTTACTTTTTTTAAGGCAAATAAACCTGGGACTAACGTAACTTTGTATACCTTTAATAGTATACACATTGGCTGATGAATAATTTTGCGAGCAAATGCTTATCTGTGATTGTGTATATAATACCACTTATATAATATACTTACTTAGTTGATTAAGAAGGGCCCTTTAAGAGAGCTTCACCCCCCAAACACTAATACACTCCCATATAAATATGGGAAAAATGTGGTAAAATTAGCCTCAGACACAGATAGTCAATATGTCAAAAAAGTATTTAATAAAACTTTCAAGATGAGCTGTTTCTGCTTAACCATTAAACGACATGTCTACCTCCTTACCTCCTTACCTTTTTACTAAAGGACTGTCTGATCTCCTCTACCTCCTTACCTTTTAACTAAAGGACTGTCTGATCTCCTCTACCTCCTTACCTTTTTACTAAAGGACTGTCTGATCTCCTCTACCTCCTTACCTTTTAACTAAAGGACTGTCTGATCTCCTCTACCTCCTTACCTTTTAACTAAAGGACTGTCTGATCTCCTCTACCTCCTTACCTTTTTACTAAATGACTGTCTGATCTCCTCTACCTCCTTACCTTTTTACTAAATGACTGTCTGATCTCCTCTACCTCCTTACCTTTTTACTAAATGACTGTCTGATCTCCTCTACCTCCTTACCTTTTTACTAAATGACTGTCTGATCTCCTCTACTTCCTCATCTTTGCTCTCGATATCCTTAGAGTGTGTTTGGCGCAGTCGCTCCATCTCCATTTCCAACCGTAGTTTAGCCTGAATGCCACAAAAATAATACATTATTATTGCATTCCATTCAACTATCACTTTGTAAGCCATAGACATGGAAAAACAAGTTGACATCAAGAAGAGGTGACTTCAGCAGGCTTGAGGCTGTAAAGCCCAAAGCAAAATTATGTTTTTTTAATTTTCACGTTCAAAATAGACTTGAGTCCTATATACGAAGGAAGCGTAAAATGACACCACCGCTACACTGTGCTTTGCCCCGCTAAAAGCAATATGATTCCATTTCTTTTTTGGGGTTGCGCTACAAATATGAAGCCAAATTGACGCTCTGTGTGCTTGGGCTTAAGACCTTTTAAATTAACCCCCGCCCCCAAAGTGGTCTGCCCTGCTCTTCATATATTGTCAAGTGTTATTGCAGGACATCAGGGGAGACGAGACGCGGCGTACCTGTTCCAGCATCTGAATGGCTCCTGCCTGTTCATCCAACTCCTCCTCTTGATCTTTGGCCTTGGCCTCGATGTCCCGCAGATGCTTCCGCACCTTGGCCAGGGACGCCTCGTCCTTGGACTCCTGGGAGTTGAGGTCCTGCAGCTCAGCATCCAGTTGCTCTAGCTTCAGGTTCACAGCACACAACTCCAGGTCCTTGTCCTTTTGATTGTGTTACACAAGTGAAGTTGTAGGCAAAGCAGGGAAGCAGTAAGTTGCTATTATGGATCTGTAAATATGATACTGACAACTGAACAAGTATGAACAAAAGTACATACATTCTCAGGCTTAAAGATTCTGTGGTGATGGGTCATTTTGCATTGATCTTAACGTGGGAATTGATCACAATAAGCAATTTCACTTTTAAAATAACACATGGGATTTAAAAACAGAGCATATAGAGAGCTTACACTATATAAAGAGAGAAACTATGCAAGTGTCTTACGATTGAGTGATTATGATGATGCACAAACAAATGCAATGTTCTGTCAGCATACCTCAAGCTGCTGTCTGAGTCCCAAGACCTCCCCAATCAGAACATCCCTCTCCCTGCCCAGCTTCTCCCTCTGGCTCCTCTCTCTCTGCACCTCTTCTTGTGAAACACTTTGTTCACTATCAAACCTGGAGGAACCCAGAAGGGAGGGGGGGGTAGTTAGTAGCAGAAAGTCAGTCAGTCAGAAAGTGGTCAGTGGTGCAGCTAGTTAAGACATGCAGCTAGTACTGGACAGTTCATTTGTTAGACATTCCTTGAAGTGAAGTCCAAGCGTTTTTTAGAACCCTAAAGTTCTAATTGTTCTTCTTCTTATTATTATACTAATTTGGGGGGCTGAACAAAACCAAAACAAGGGAGTGAGTGAACATAGTCACATGTACGTGTGGCTGTGAAGCGCGGTATACTACACACTCTGAAGGTAGGTGCAACGTGTGCGTGGATTTCCGTATGCAAGACAGGCGCAGGCGTCAGTCATTCACCCCATACATGCCCATGCCCATCCCCATACATGCCCATCCCCATCCCCATACTCCCATGCCCATCCCCATACATGCCCATCCCCATCCCCATACATGCCCATCCCCATCCATGCCCATCCCCATCCATGGCCATCCCCATCCCCATACATGGCCATGCCCATCCCCATCCATGCCCATCCATCCCCATCCCCATCCATGCCCATCCCCATCCCATAAATGCCCATCCCCATCCATGCCCATCCCCATCCCATAAATGCCCATCCCCATCCATGCCCATCCCCATCCCATAAATGCCCATCCCCATCCATACCCATCCCCATCCATCCCCATACCCACCCCCATCCATCCCCATACCCATCCCCATGCCCATCCCCATCCATGCTTGTAGGGTGTGTGTACTGACTTCCTCTGCTTCTTCTCCAGATCGTGGTTGCGGCTCTGCTGTCCCTCCAGGTGCAGCTTGGTGTCCTGCAGCTCGGCCGTCAGCCTCTGGAGCTTCTTCTTGAGCTGCTGCGTGGTGCGCTGTGACTCCTCGTTATCTGCCTGCAGGTCGCTGACCTGGAGAGAGACCACATTACAACCTGTAGGTGACTGATCTGGAGAGACCACATTACAACCTGTAGGTGACTGATCTGGAGAGACCACATTACAACCTGAAGGTGACTGATCTGGAGAGACCACATTACAACCTGTAGGTGACTGATCTGGAGAGACCACATTACAACCTGAAGGTGACTGATCTGGAGAGACCACATTACAACCTGGAGGTCATCGCAAAGGAAAACACTAAAATACGTTTTACAAAAGACTAGCTTTCTTTTCCTGTGGATGGCGGTCTGTTTAGCCGTGTGAGACCATCCAGATCTTGTGAGTTCACATTTCAGTTTCTCGCTGAAGATCAGTCTGGCCAGCCAAAAAGTGGACGGACCAATCAGCACTAGGGGGAGGGAGTTTTAGTTAATAACAAAGCAAGGAGCGCATCGCCGCAGTCTACAGAATTTCAAAAACAATGGCAGTGTCCGAGGAAAGTGTAGCAAACGACAGAGCAATCAAAACAGTTTTATCTGAAAGAGCGACTAACGACGTAACGAGATGAACAGAAATGTGCATTGAAGGCTTTTCTCAGAGGAGATGTTTTTGCTTTACTTCTGACCAGATTCGACAAGAGCGTCACATAAGGCCCAAATGTGGAAATACATACTGCCAAGCCCACAATACTGCCCAGCCAAGGTCTGATTGGTCCGTCCACATTCCAAACATTCCATTGCTCTCCATTGACTTTGTATTGCGTGAAGGTGCCTCCTTGTCATTTCAGTCTGCTGGCAACAGAAAAATGCCTAAAAGCTGCTGTGTGGTGGGATGCAGTACCAACAGGTTAAATAACACAGATCTAAGTTTTTATAAGCTGCCGAACCGAAAAAAACTGAGCCAAGACCAAAGTGCAAACAGCACCTTCACGTAATACAAAGTCAATGGAGAGCAATGGTGGTCTTTTTTTGGATTTTGTCCTGGAGAAAAGGAACGGCCATGTTTACGTCCCTGTCAGCTCTGTGGTTTGTGTGTGTGCCATTTCTGCCTCACCCTCCTCTCCAGCTGCCGCTTGTTCTGCTGCTCCACCTCCAGCTTGTCATCAAACTCCTGCTGTAGCCGCTTCTTGGTGAACTCAATCTCCCTGATGGCCCGCTCGTACTTCAGCCTCCACTCTCCTCCTGCTGAGCGAGATACATTTGAATTGTATTTTTGGAATATATTTAATGTATGAGGGTCCAATGTTTGAAACATCCCCGATCATGTCATCATTGTGCACCAGGATCAAAACCCTGTATAATCATAGACGCACAGTTAAGCAAAGGCTTGGAAAAGTCTACTTTACAGTTACCCTGCAAAGACCAGCTTGACATTAGACCACCTGGTGGTCTATTTTTCGGATCGGTAAAATCTGATCAGATTTGTACTGATGACCCATGCAAATTATAGGGAGCACAGGCGTGCGAAAAGACAAAAGAAGACGCTCTGCCATCAGAAAATAACAAACTAACCACTTATATCTTGCTTGTCATTTATTTTGTGATACCAAAATCATTATTTTTGACCCATCTGTGAAGGCTTTCAAAACCTTTGAATATAAATTAACTAAAAGTGGATTTGTAATGAACATTCCATATTCTGTGAAAAACAACTGTCATCAGGGTAGGCTTAACTGTAATTTGTGCTAGACTTGTATTTGATTGCAAAGCTTTATATGCAAAATGACAGTTAACTTCTAAATCTAAGCTAACTTTAGAAATTCGTACCAACAAAAACATCTGTAATATGTTTTAGAAGAGAAGGAGGGCTTTGAGTGTTCCGTCTGTAAAAAATGACATGAAATATCGGTCATATCTAGATTTCTGTTGATATTCTGTTTAAACAATTAAGCCTACACTCAAACTTAAGCCTTTAGAGAATATCTATTGTGTGTTTTAGCCTAAATTTAGGATAAATTGATCAGTATGAAATACACACGTTTTCAAAAAAACCCGCTGTTCATAATTTTGCCACCTTAAAATCAGTGGTGCAGTCCTGCAGGCGAGTTTAAAAGCAATATCAGGTTCGGTTTGTTCCCGAAACCTTCCCACGCATCACTACTGGTAACACACATTGATTGTGTACGGAATGTGCTTGTTCAAAAAGGTGAACATCTTATTGCACATGTGCAAATGTGTGCGTTTGTCAAACCTGCGTCATCCTCGTCCATCTCTCCATTGAGCTCGGAGGCCCTGATGAGTCGAGCCTCCATCACTTCCATCTCCATTGACTCCATCTGTTTGTTCATGCTGTCAAACTTGGACTGACGAGAGGTACAGAGGGAGATAAAGTGGGTTGACAATAGCCGGCCCAATAAATATAGACAATAGCCGGCCCAATAGATACAGACAATAGCCTGCCCTATAGATATAGACAATAGCCGGCCCAATAGATACAGACAATAGCCGGCCCTATAGATATAGTCAATAGCCGGCCCAATAGATACAGACAATTGCCGGCCCAATAGATACAGACAATAGCCAGCCCAATAGATATAGTCAATAGCCGGCCCTATAGATATAGTCAATAGCCGGCCCTACAGATATAGTCAATAGCCGGCCCTATAGATATAGTCAATAGCCGGCCCTACAGATATAGTCAATAGCCGGCCCTACAGATATAGTCAATAGCCGGCCCTACAAATATAGTCAATAGC
>OOFB01038379.1:14781-26334 GCA_900323305.1 Trachyrincus murrayi
TGAAGTTCACCCCCCCCCCCCCCCCCTCCTCCATTCAGCCCACTCCCGCCCTCCACCCCACCCCTTGGTCTAAATCCAAAGGGACAGACGGCAGCTGGAAGGTGAGGTACTTGCGGGTGTAGCTCAGAGTAACACACACACACACACACACACACACACACACAGACACAAGGCCTCTACCCTCAGCTAGACACACACACACACACACACCGACAAGCCAGACACCTCTCACTCGGAGTGCCAAGTGTATCTTTGTCTAAACGTAGCCGTGAACCCCACTGGGGTCTCCATTGACAGCTCAGAGTTCTTCAGTGAGCCCTTGGAGTACACTTGTCATAACAAAGACATGTTAATCATTGTGTGTAGTCTAAGTAGGAGTCTTTGGCAAGGCAATACTCATACATAATATCTGAAGAATGAATCCCTGTGCCGGGAAACGTAATAGACAATGCCGGGGCAGAAAACATCAAACGCACCTACATTTCCAGCTAGTCCCGTTGTCTCTGCGTCGATGAAGAGCTAATCTTCTCCTGGCCGGCCTTCACACCTAGTGGTGGGGCCCAACATTATGAATTCTCTCTTTTGTCTCGCCTCCATCTGGTGAGCTAACGTCATAACACACCTTACACCTCACATACACCTCAGCCAATGGCCTGAGGCGCCCAGCCAGAGGCTTGACGTGACTGCAAGGTGTCGACATGAAAGAGAGAATACATGGACATGGTCTATATACTAATGCAGAATGCAATAGCTTGATGCTATAGGTATGTTGAAGACAGACGAAAAGTTGAGGGCTAGACTCTGAGGTTGTTTGGCTCCTATATAGGTCTAATATCTCCTGGCTAGGAGCAACACACTCAGAAGTGTTTGTGGTTACTACTGTCTGTCACGTTTCCATTTTCTTGTGGCAGACGCTTTTAAACCAAAGTGACTTACAAGTGAGGCTGAGAACAACCAAAGCATGCAGTCTATAATGGAGTGTATAGCGTGTGTTCTGCACAACCCAGACAGAGTGCAGGGTAGCTATAGGAATCAGAAAACCAAAGGTTAGCAGGTTGCTTCATTTGGATGTAATATTGGTCGTCGAGTGCTTGGACAAAGAAGCACACCAGTAATTAAGGAGCAAGTAGGGGTGAGGCATCTCGCCCGAGAATGTCTACAGGACTGCAGACGTTGGGGTATGTGTAAGGTGTTTTGTTTTGCCTTCGGGGTGGGGGGGGGGGGGTGTAGTAGTCAAATATTTCCAAATACTCTGGTCTTGATGTGGGACTGTACTTGGGTTCCGGTCATTCCCAATCAATAAGGAGGCGGCTGAAACGAGGTGGTTGGGTTGCCGAGCACCTCAAGACCACAATGCACCCTCCGTAAATCACTCTCTCCTTGTCCTCTCCCACACCCCAACACACATAAACACACATTCCTGTAGGTCTGGGGGTGGGGGGATGTAACCTCCAACACTCGACGGGCTTTGTCTTTTGCCCACACACACACACACACACGAACACTCCCCCTATACTACTGCCCAACCAGCCCAAGGCCAAGACCCCCCTGGTCCTCAGTGACTGCCCCCATGCCGATCTCCAGAGCCCAAAACAATCCATTCCACTTTAGAATTAGGAAACACACAATCATGACAAACAGGACAGGTTTGGTTAATCACCGGCTGATTTCATCAACGTGTCATCAAATATATATTAAAAGACAGGCAGTTCACAGTCATTTATATTAATGATAGCGCTTCTAAATTGCTCTGGGCTAATCACGGGCCAATAAACAATTAATCTACCAGAAAGGAAAAACGTAAGCATTGATTGTCCCTAACCGTGTTACAGAGCCGGGCGGGGTCCTGTTGCTATTATGTAAAACCATGATGAATCAGTTATTCATTCGATGTACCGTAATTAAATAATTACATTCTCACACACACACACACACACACATTGAGTGTACAGTCATGCATGTTTTGCTCCCACACTAGTGCTAGCAAGAGACAACAGATGTTGTCATGTCACGTAATCCCGTAATCACCCCTGTGTCAATTAAAAATCACAGGCAATATCTAAAGAGGTGTAACGATCAGTGCTCGATCAGGCTCATCGCATGACACCGAATCAAACCTGCTCCGTCCTGTTGGAAAACAACATCTGCTCAACAATAACAGAGAGAGAGAGAGAGAGAGAGAGAGAGAGAGAGAGAGAGAGCAAGATCAGTTTCTTTCTTACGACACAGAGGAACGATAAAATCACCTCCTATCCATCACACAGGCAGATGCACACGCACGCATGCACACACACACAATACGGAGGCACTTTGTACAAGAGCACAATCGTATGGCAACGTACGGCAGCACAACTGTGTTAGTTGGTGGTTGAGCAACATGCTGCTAAGAGTGGTACGCTAGTCCACGGCGAGTGAACAGTGGAGTCAAACTTCCTATGACCTTGCCTCTACAAGGTCAGATGCCAGGCACCAGTTTACCTTAACCCCCCCCCTCCTCCTCCTACCCCCCATGACCGCAAATAGTCTAGTCCCCAGGGGCTGTGAATCCATTGCTGACCCCCGGAAGCGACTCCAACATCCCGTGCGAAGTGCAGTGAGGGCCCTGGAAGTCTTCTGATCTCACTGGCAGCATGCAGGGCGCTCCGAGGTCGTCGATAATCACTTCATATACTCAACACCCACCACCCCAAACATCAGCGTATGGATGACAGCCCTGCCACATCTGTCTGGTTCATTATTCACAGTGGGGCCTACAGCTGACAGTCAGGTAGTCAGTCAGCCAGCTGGTCTAAATGGATGGAGATGTTACACCATCATGCCTCGTGAAGCTATCGCTTCACATATTGTGCGCTCATTTTAATCCGTACTACCCTTTGAAGACAAACAAATTGGTCTGTTTTTCATTGTATAAACTACCATGATAGTGTCGTGGCTATGGTGTTTGACTCCCAGCTGAATCTGATGCCCCATGCCCACAGCCTAGCTTGTAGGCTTGATCATGATGCCTAACCCCTATCTGCTCCATAATGTATCTTGATTAAATATAAGCGTCTGCTAAATGGCTAAATAGTAAATGAACTGGTATTGAGATATCACATGTGAACATTGTATAACAAATGTATTGGACCACCTGTGTTTATACCACATTAAGTAAAGGCTACAATCAAACAGCCGGCACCATCCCTGGTAAAGCACAGGTTGTCCCAGCTCCTGTTGATTAAATGAGTGTGTGGTGTGTGGGCGACATCACCTGGTCGTCAAACCGTGCACGTGGTGCTGTAACTGTGGCTTGACTTTAGTATTCAGTTACGCTTTTAAAATATACTCTTAAAAATGAACCTGGTTATATATTTTCGTCCCACCTCGGGTGTCAGAACAAAGTAAAAAAGAAGACCAACTATTTGAAGCAAGTAAAAGGTTGGATATCTTTTTGAAGTAAGTCTGGGTAGTCTCTGAGCTGTCGCTATTCACGGTCATCTAAAGCCGGATTGTGAATCCATTGCTCATAGCTGGGGCTTTGTGGCTCCATGCAGCACTTTGAGAGTCTGTATGATGATGATTAAAACCTGTCTCATGAGATCGACACTGTTCCTAACATTTAAACCTATTTGAACCTGTTGATACTACAGGGGAAACTGCCACACTCAGCGCTCTATCTCTGGTGTGGAAGACACCTCTGTTGACATTGTTTCCACCCAGAGCAAGTCTGGACTAGCCAGGACATCCTGCAGCACTGCGCGGACAGCTCTCTTCATCAAGGCCAGAGTCACATACATAGAAAACACGGTATCGTTCGCCATCTCCAAGTATCTCCTTGCTTTGTGCTCTCCTCCATCACCACACCAACACAGGCTCCAAGCCAACATCACCAAACATAGCCACCCGCCGGGGCATCACGTGACAGATATCCTTCCCCCATTACCTACTATTACTACTATTTAGCATTTCAGAAGACACTTGTATCCAAAGCGACTGTGGTGTTAGATACATATCAATAAGGAGCAGATACGGGTTAGGCATCTTGATCAAGGATGCTTAGGCTTCAGACATCGGGGATCGAACCCAGTACCTTTTGGCTGGAAGTTGAACTCCCTAGCTCCTACGCTGTCCTGGACAGACAGTATTATAGAGCTACAGTGGGCCAATCTTTCCCCTAAACTCATGTTGAGAACAAAGGGATGTAGAGGTATGGATCGGAGGTTTAGGAGGTGGTTATGGTGGGAGTGCTGCTGTCTCCAGCCCCAAGAGAGAGCTACGCAGGGGTTGAGAGAGAGAGAGAGAGAGAGAGAGAGAGACCCCGATCCCACCCGACGATAGCCGAGCCAGGAGGGCAGTGGGAGCGTTTAACACCATTCAGCCACTAAGTCACTAATTGAAAGACAGAGACCCTGCGAGTGCAGGGCAACACATAAAACGTACACGGCCCCTTCGTGTTCTGCACCGGAGGGAGAAAAAAATCCTCATCCGGTTTTGAATGAGGCGGACAATTGAGCACGCAGCGAGTGTGAAATCTAAGCGCTCAGAGCCTGCATTTATCAGACAGATCAATGAACGTAGTTCTTACTGGAGAGAGATAGAGTATACACGGGTGTGATTTACTGGCCCGCACTGCTCCCTGCCTCCTCTGCAGCCGAAGACTTATTAGAGGCTTTAAGGCAAACCCATGAGGTCAATCAAATGAATTTTCATTGCGTGAGGCTGCAAAGTGAAAACACCCACAGCATAGAGACACACACACACACACACACACACGGTTTAGAGAGAGGAGGAAGATAGTGCAATGATGGAGTAGAGCTGGGGCACTGCAGTGGAAAGAAATAGACTCCATTTTTGTGAAGTCCCCCTCTCCAGCTGTCAGCCCACTCCCTGTCCCATGGGGGGTTGCCACGGTGACAGGAGGCCACATGTCTTAGGGGCGTCGTTTTGGTCAAAGGGCCCCATTGTTCTTGTGTTAAGCCGTCTTCACTATGCCTGTCTGCCAGGGACCAGGGTGAGGGCTTCACACCCCCTCTCGCTCTGCCTAACACACACACACCCCCCACCTTATCCTTTAGTCCTTTTAGAGGTGCTGCAGTATAGTTGTGTACGTACACACACACACACACACACACACACACACACACACACACATTCTAACAATTCTGCCAGTTAAAAATCCCAAAAGTATATCATGGGGAAATGAAACAGGTTGTTCACAGGACAATAAGCAAAGCCTTGTTAAATACTATCTTACTAAAAGCACACTACTTTGAAATAGCATGGGCTAAATTACATATTAGGTTTTAGTTTATTTCCAGTCAAAATTTCTATAGGCCCAACTTTGAAGGGCGAGATGGAGAACAAAACGGACTGTGTGCCATGTTGCAATTATACCACTAGATGGCGACATAGCCCCACCAGTCCATAATCCACATCTGGTTGACTACTGTATCGTTCGTAGGTAGGCCTATATCGGTCCATCCATCACTCATTTTGTAGAATTTGAGTAGAGGTACTTGGGGTGGTGGGGGTGTGTGCATCGCTGGGTTGTCCTTGAGACAACTCACTCCAAGTTGATGTCAAAGGAGAGAGTCCATTACCCCGTGATGGATAGATTTCAGACTCATGCATCACTCCGGCGGACTTTTTTCTTTCTACTGTGAATCATACTTGCCAACCCTGCCGATTTTCCCGGGAGAGTGACGGTCTTCACTGTCCTCTCCCGGTAGTCATCCGGAGACAACATTCCCCTGAATTAGGTTAAGTGTATTTATTTATTTTTCTAAATCTGCCGCTTGTATCTACGTGGCTGGTTAACAGGGATTGTCTGTAATAGTTCGATGAAGTTACGATCCAATCATAACAAGTTCAGTTAAAAGAGTAAGGCAGTCAGAGGAGGTTTTGTTTACAGTGATGTACAGTGCCCTTCAGAAAGGGCACCCTTACAATTAAGAAAAGAGATCGTATTAAATGAACAGTTAAGTACTTAAAAGTAAACCCAAACAAAAAAGAATGAAGGACATGGATACAATTTTGCATAAGGATGTTTTTTGTTGTGGATGTATACAGTATTGCCTAATGTATGTCAATGGATTTTTGTGGATATATATACTTTATTTTTAGTAATAAAAATGTTTTTCAAACTGATTTGTTTGCTTAATTTTGTGATTCACACCCTTGAACAAAATCAATAGAATGCAGGAAATTAAATGTGTGAAACCTTTTTCCGGGGAGGACCTCCAGATCCCCAGTTCTAGTTTCGGAAAACCTCCCTATTTGTGAGGGCTCAAGGATGGCTAGTGGGAGTGTGAACTGAACTTTAATTACCTACACAAGTCTCCAGTCGTCTCTCGGTTTTCTGACAGATGGAAGGAGGCCACGGGCCAATTGTAAACAAACACAGACACCGGGTACCCCGAGTGGCCACGCCTCAGTTCAGTCAATACAAAATGAAAAATATGAGACTCGAATGACAGCAAACGGATTGAACCCACGTTTACACACCGGGGACTGGGGGCAACTCCTTAAAGAGGGGGCCCTCTGCCGGATGTTTGCTGACATGTCATTCCCATTGCCTTTTAACCCATCGTTGGCTTTATTGCAGTCCTACTGAACAGATATTTTACTGGTCGCCGTAATCAAATATGACAAAGTATATAGTATAAAAAGAATGTACATTTCTCAGCCATAGCACACAAGCAAAAAGATGGTGAGAAATGTTTATCCAAAGCGACCTACAAGTGGGCCAAGAAGTTCGAACAATCAAAGCATACAATCAAAATAGGTGAGTAGCCACAAATGTAAAAGTAAAAATGTAAAAGTGCTGCACGAGCTGGTTAAAAAACAACATATGAATAAACAAGTCACTAGAAGGGCACATAACTCAAGAACCAATTTCGAGGCATCTCTTAAGCATGAGGTAAATCCCCGCCTTATTACAACTGCATACAGACAGTACTGCACACTAAGCACCCATCTGTGTACAAGGGGTATATTGACCCAGAGAAGAGGCAAGCAGGCAGGGCGTGTGTGAGTGTGTGTGGGGTTGATCCCATAGCTCTGGAGGGCTGGGCTAAAGATGCACAGTGATTACCACGAGTGCAGAGTTATTGATTAGGAGGCGGCGGTGGTCGGTGGAGATGATTGGACCCTCTGTCTATCGATTGGCTCGGTAAGAGGGGGGAATTACGCACCATTTCTAGCGAATCACAGCAATAGAGCATCCCCACTTTAGGCTCACAGTAACAAAAAAACACGTGGACAAAGTTTGGATTACCTTGGCCTTTATTTTGGAAATACAGGTGGAGTTTAACATATTAGGTGATAGAAATGCATCACACTGTTCCCATGTTGACCCTCACAGCTGATCAAGGCCGCAAAACAAAGTTACAAAAAGTTATAAAAATGTAAATGATTAAGATACGCTGTTCAAGTAGCAGAAAAAGCATCTCTTCATAGGCTCTCTGTTGTCCGTAGTACATACAGTGTTAATGTAGCAGTGGAGGAGGATGGGGCGCCTCAGTGTCTGGGGTCTGGGGGGCCAGGGCAGAGCTGAGCCGTCGGCCCCGGGTCCTCCGGCGGGTGGCCCTGACTGACTCGGGGGAGGTGTGGGGTAGCCAGGCCAGCCCCGAATCCCCACTGCCACTGTGCTCCCCGTTGTTGCTGTGGTTCCTCAAACTCCGACGCACCGAGCGCTGCCCTCTAGTGGCCACTGGTTTAAACACATCCTCCAGTGTAAAGTCCATCTGCCAGGGTGCCAGATCCACCTGGGCTTCCCTCTCCATTGATGTTGCCTGGGTTGCCATCTCCTCCTCGGGATGGCTCACTCCATCGGCCGCTTCAACCTCCGGAGGCGGACCGGGTGCAACGGAAGCGGGGAGACTGACGTGGCGTTCTGGCTCTCGTTCCTCCCCTGCGTGTGCTTCGGCACCACCAAGAGGCTGGCGACTCGGCACTTCAATGTCATGAGTGACGTCTTTGGCTACGGTGACGTCGGCCGACCGGTCTGGCTTTACGACTGCCAGATGCTCGCTGTGCGCAGTTCCGTCTACCTGGGCCTCCGGCTGTTCCTGCGGCTCCTCCGTGAGACGGGCGTCACTGCGGACGCTGACCTTCCTGCCCTGCCGCCCCGGCTCCTTGACCGGCCTGCTGGCTCTCTTCTTCCTCCCCGAGCTGGAGCTCTCTTGGTCGGGGACCGCAGCGTTGGCCGGGGCTTCAGAGAGTCCAGAGGGGTCGGTGGTGTTGCTACCAGTGTGCGGGGTGGTGTCACCTCTCTGGTGAAGAGGTACCGGCGTGACCTCGCCAGGGACAGGGTGGCTGTTGACCGCTTCCTCTGAGGTGGGCGAGGACGGACAGGCTGGGTGCTGGCCTACGTCTGTTTGGGTGAGGGAAGGACAAGTATGTAGATCGGTAAAGACTGGAACTGGAACTAAACGTATGGAACTTGTGAGTGACAAGCGAGGCATTTCTGTTGAACTACAGCCTCTTCAAGGTCAAATAATTGTCATATTCCTTGTTATCAATCTTTTAGCAAGAACCGTAGTTTGGATAACATAGTTTTGGCTTGAGTTGAGTCACCCTGAAAATAATTTCAAGCACAATGTGTTTCATGTTTATCAGCAGTGGTGCACTGACACCACCAATTTAGACTTAAATGATTAAAGTGATGTCGGTGGACAGAAACCAGGCTACACTTCATACCATTTTTCTCCATTAGACAAAGTCTTCTAACCATCTGCCACGGAAAAACATTTCAAATTGAAAATGATGGTAAATCAACAGCTATTGATTTGTTGGTTTACCATGAGTTCCTGATGACATATTTGCTATTTTTGCGAGTTATTCCATTTCATTTTTATTTAGTCGGCAGCACATTTAGCATAATCAAAGCTGCTGTGCTTTGAAACATCTGTATCTAACAGCATTTGTTGGGGGCGAGGTAGTGTTTGTTCACATGCTTTAGAGAGCCATCTGCCCCCTAGCCCTCAGAAAGCAATTAATTCTGCTCTAATTAGGTCCCAAGCAGGTGTCGAGGAAGGGGACCTTCTAACGGTCACGTCAACGTTTTCTGGGGATCCGCGCAACCAGAGCTTGTGGCCCGCTGCCCTGCTGTTTGGTTGCCTGGTTACCTTTGCTGTGCTGCCTGCTTCGAGGCGGCTGCGGGGTGGGCTCCGGGCTGAGGCAGCCCAGGCCCTCTGTGATGGGACTGAGGGCCGGGTTCTTGGAGGCGTAGCCTCTGGAGCCGTACAGGGAGCGGTCCACCTCCTTGGACCCCCACCTACGGGCTTTCTGTGGAGGGGGAGAGAATTGCGATTTTTGATAAATAATCTTCAGTAATGTGGATATAATGACTAAGTGGGTAAAGGCAAATAATAGAACAGCTAGAACAGCCTGGTGAGTTCAGAAAATGACAGCACTTTACTGTAATGCAGCCTTTAAAGCCAGGAAGACAACACTTATGCCATATCACGATATCCAAAATCTAAGACGATATCTACTCTCATATGACGATATTGATATATCGATATATTGCCCAGCCTTACCCTGAATATATCTGGAAAACCACTTCAAGCTACAAAGCTGTATATAAAAAAAAGGGAAGTTGACTTAACAATGAATCATATCTTACACTACTATTAGCTGACAAATTGTTGACTTAAAAAAGAAAAGAAACGGTGGGGACAATAAGTGTATCGCAGGGGAATAAACCACTTTTGCACCGGCTCACACACAAAGCAAACAGGATGGCAGCAGGAAGTGCTGAGCCAGTTACGGTGGGTGAGGTGGTGTCAAAGACGTCACACGCAGCACGCTGTCGTACCGAAGTAAACACGGAGGCCACCGACGTCAGCGTTTAGGGTTTCATTTATAAGTTGATGTGCAGCGGAAACCAGTGAATCTGTGAGCAGACGAGGACGAGGACGTACGGAGGTGTGTGTGTGGATGCAGAATCGCAGCCAAGAGTGGTGGGATCCTGACGTGAATGGCTTCACTAAAACAGATTTCATCACTGTCCTTCCACTGACCACCTCCATCGCAGCCGTCTTCCATGTTTGTATTCACTGAGTGACCCCCTGCCAGCGCTGACGAATGTCGACCTAGAGCAGTGGTTCTCAAACCCCCTTTTGGTCAAAATAAGCAACGATTGACGTAAAAGTCGCATGAATTCCCATATATTGTAAAGAAATCTGACCTGTATCTGATTTAGGAGCACATATGAAAGTGGCCCAAATCACAATTGAAAAGATCAGAGTCCATGTGATTTGTGCGGTTCACACTGTTATGAATTTTTTCTTATTTGAGTCACATATGAGCAAAACTATTTTTCCTCAGATTCAGGCCACTGCAGCGTGAACGTAGCCTGAGAGAAATCAAGCGAGAGAGGAGAGAAACGAGTCCGTGACTCACCTTCATCCTGCTGGAGGCAGCCTTGGCAGCCGGGCGGGACGACCTCTTAACGGATTCACTCTCCTGCGGTTGCTGAAGGAACAGAGAGGTGCCATCAGCGCACACACACACACACACACACACACACACACACACACACACACACACACACACACACACACACACACACACACACACACACACACACACACACACACGGTGATTAAACTGGATTAAACACCAGATTGGATGGATTATATTAAAGTACCACACAAAACTATAATAATGATCTGCTATAATATACTTTTTCTCCTTGTGGCACTTCCATGTAATCCATCTACTATATGAATATAAAAAGGGGGCCATCATGACGAGACAGTTCACTGCTGGGTAAATGGATTCAGTTTAATTCGAGACGGTATAAATAGTGGACCTTTCTCTTCCGGCTGACGGGGCGGACCGGGAGGAGGGAGGACGCAGAGGGGGGCTGAGCTTCTGGTCTTGCCTGGGGCGAAGAAAGAAAGAAAAACCATCTGAATTAACCAACACTTCTTCGGCTTGGTTTAATTGAAAGTGGCTGCCACGGTGTTACGGTGAGGCCCAAGCCGGTGCAGGGCACAGTAATACATTCATATTGCGCTTGTTATGATACCATAAAATATATACAAGCAGTAGTGACATTCATAAATAGCAATCCTTTGCACATAAAATAATCACAGTTTTTAGCTTATTTATTGAATATTAGTTACACATTTGATGTATATATGTTTAAATGGTTTTGTTTGTTTTTGTCTTGACAGGCGACGGTGAGGGACTGGCCATCCGGAATCCTCCTAAAACACAAAACGTTTATTAGCGGTCGAATTGTGTTTGCGTTGCTATTTTAAGTATGGTCTAAATATCATTACAATTGCATACAATAATACAATAATATTCATTCATTCCATCATTGCTTGAACTTACCAGTTGCCTTCTGGTCCCTAGGGTGTCCGGGTAAAAGAGGTCCCCGGGGGCCCCAGGGTAATTCATGTTTATTATTGATAATAAACATGCTTCTTCCTTGATAATTAAGGGAGTTTCTTCTTACCCTTTGGGGAGGGCTAGGGTTAGGGGGTGTCATAAATATATGGCCTGTAAAGCCCTTTGAGACTGTAACTGTGATTAAGGGCTATACAAATAAAAGTGACT
>OOFB01038379.1:28449-40839 GCA_900323305.1 Trachyrincus murrayi
GCGGGCGCGGGGGGGGGGGGGGCGGGGGGGGGGGGGGGGGGGGGGGGGATCACAGGTGAGAACAAACCTGTGTCGGTTATAGATGGAGAGTCAGTCTCTTCCATGGAAGGGATCGCAATCTATCAACAAAAACACAAAAGGGTAGAGAAGAAAGATCACTCAGTTTGGTGACTTATCTTCAAAGTCAAGGACAATTCTGATTGGTAGTAAACTAACTAAAGCAGCAACTTTCTGAACTTGCTTTGCACAGAAAAATAACACACACACCTCGCAATTGTTCTCCGGCATCTGTGAGCTGCGTTGCCGTGGCAGCGAGAGCGTGGGCGAGGCACCGAAGGAGGTGGGGCTGCAGAAGAGCGGCTGGGGCAGCGGCGAGAAGCCCGCGGCCCGCTGGGGTGTCTTGAGCAGCGAGCGCGGCCCGGAGCACAGGCCCGGGGTCTGGGGCCGGCCTGGCGTGGTCCCCTTCTGCAGAGGGGTGCTGGGGGGCAGGTTCTTGTCGAAGAACTCTGGGGAAAGGGGTCCCCCGAAGCGTACACGCTTCTTATTCTTCTTCACAGTGGAGTTCGCCTCCGACGGCACCACTGCAGAGAGAGGGACGCTCGTCAGTACTCCTCATACACGCTGATCGCCATGGAGAAACTACTTGGAGAACCATGAAGTAGAGTTGTTCCGATACCAGCATCGGAAATGCCTCCGATACAGTGCAAAACGCTGGATCGGGTATCGGCGAGTACGCGAGTCTATGCACCGATCCGGTATTTGCCTCTTTTTTTTTTCTCATCCAACTTTTCTTATATAGTGAAACCACAGCTGCCATTCAGCCGAAAGAGAGATAATACAGTTAATTGGCACTTCAACAGACGTACGTTGGCGATCGCACAATTTTCATAAACAATCCAGACACACGCAGTAAAATCAGTTTA
Source organism: Trachyrincus murrayi (assembly GCA_900323305.1). Taxonomy (NCBI): domain Eukaryota; kingdom Metazoa; phylum Chordata; class Actinopteri; order Gadiformes; family Macrouridae; genus Trachyrincus; species Trachyrincus murrayi. The sequence goes on from OOFB01038379.1 coordinate 29,373, forward strand.
ACCACTTATTCTATACACACACACACACACACACACACACACACACACACACACACACACACACACACACACACACACACACACACACACACACACACACACATGACCATGGAACTGTCATGGAACTCATTATTTGACATCAAACAGTGATGTTTCATATATTCCACGTTCCTTTAGTCTTCCTTTACGTCTAAACTTATGGACAGGGTCAGAAAAGTCCAAACTAGTCCAAACTTAACTCTGTAGTGTTCTGCGTTTACATGGTCTTTTCTTAAAGGCATATAACGAATCGCGTGTCTCGCGTTAACAATAAGAACACTTACATAATAATAGGCACACAATGATTATCATAAGAAAGGTTACATTAATACATAACAAATACTAAAAACATACAATTTATATTAAAACGTTAATTTGGTCGCCTACATAACAGTTTGTATTGTGTGTAGGCTATATATTTTTAAGAAACTTTATAATAAAACAATATTATATTAGTTATATTTGAAAAGCCCAATAGTGCCCTTTCAGTATGTAGGGTGGTGGTGTATAGACACTGATATAGCACCCGCTTTTTACCTGTACACCACCACTAGACATCTATAATTCACCTATACACAGCGATAGGACACTCAAAATACCACTCTCCCCGTGTGCGGCCCTCCACACTTTGCAGGGTACGCCTCTCTGTTCGCCGAGCCTCAAAGGCAGGGACCAGACCAGAGACGAGATGAAAGGCCGAGCGCGAGTCCTGTGTGCTTACCGAAGGGCTTCATCTCCAGCAGGGCCGGGATGCAGGACGATGCAGGGAAGGGGGGCGTGCGCTGGGCCGCCAGCTCCACAGGTTCCAGCACACCGGTGCTTTGGAGTTCAAAGGGAGTTTCCTTTCAGAAGTAAAAAAAAAAAATAAGCAAAAGATGAAATGTGAGACATCTACTTTCCTATAACGCGGATATGCTCGCCATCAGGATAATAAACAGTCCAATGGCATCTTTGGGTTTTGCATTGCGTGTTCTAATCGGTTCTGGCTGCGTGCGTTCTTTTCTGCATTGCGAGCGGATGTCACATTTTTATTCATGACGTTCCAAAGGAAAGGCAGGGCGGCAGCGTGACAGTACTCCCTTGTCAACAACATACATGGCGGGTGTAGAGCCACTGAGCTGATGCTAATTTATAGCCTTATTGTGCCGAGGAAGGAACCAGCTCTCTGACAATTAATTAGCATGGGGAGACAGCAGCCGTGTCAGGCCCCAGCGCTACAGAGGCCTGCACCGTGTGGATCACTGTAGCCTGGGGAGGGGGGCTAGGGTGGGTTTGATTACAGAAGTAGTTTATTTAAACCAAACTCACCAACATAAAGGAATACCTGCTGATACAACCTAAAAAAAATTTAATAAGGTTTAACAAAAGTACATGCACATGAATCCAAGGACTTCAATCAACTGAAAACCTCATCCAAGGTTGTATTTGGGAAAATGCATTTACTGAAGTAGATCTTTTGAAACCTGCAACCATTTTACTGGCAATGAGGAATTTCAGCCCACTTGAATCCCTGTATTGCACCTAGCGGTGGATGGTAGAAACGGTATGGAACGTACACGGTATGAATTCAGAGTAAACTGAAAGAAGGAAGAGGCGCTTAACACCGATCTGTGTGGAGCGAAGGCATGTTCACGTGTCATGTAATAGTAATAGTGGCGCTGTGCCACCCTGCAAACTTTCTAAATAATAGGACGTCATGCGGACATTTAGTCGACGTCGTGTGTTTTTTCACCATTTAGTTTCTGAAACGGTTCAATTGGTTAAAACCTGTTTTATTCTAATAACGCTTCAAAAAGCAAAACTACAATATGACGAGAAAGTGCTGTGTGGAGGAATGTAAAGCGGGTCCCACGCCAGACGGGCCAATAGTCTGAAAGTAAAGAAAGGACAACACGTGTCGGGAGATTCTATTTGACGTCTTGTTCTGTGTTTAATATAATTGGTGGTAATGGTTCTGAGCAGTGCTGGAAGTTGGCGCCGCCGATGTGAGAGCTCTCATTGGAAACAAAACGGTGATTGGGTACATTGTGCAAAGTTTCAATTAAATGGCACCGCGGCACTAGCGATATTCTGGATGATGGATCGCCAGAAAAAGAACTAAAAAAAACCCCATTGTAACTGGAGTCTATTACCAGCCTGTCATTATTAGTAGGTAGAACGTTTTGATAGATTTTGTCCTCGTTTGAACATTGACATAGGGTGGACCTTATGTGAAGCAAAGACACCCAACACCCAGCGTTGTCAGTTAAACAAAACTAAAAGAATAGCTGTGCAGTTTCCCCGCGTTCTAACACCTCCCAGCGTCATGCCGTGATACGTACCGTTAAGTGTGATCATTCTCATTTATACCGTGATATTATTTTTTGGCCATACCACCCAGCATGTAATTGCACCCAAAATGTTCTTTTGAAAAACATTGGATAAGGTCAAAACTGTTATATGGAGTAATATATATGGAGAAAAATACAATGAGGAACATTCTAACCCATTCTAAGCAATGTCACGCTACACTGCTACCTTTTTAGTCAAAAGGCATCTTTTGGGCTTAGAGCCTTCCAACATCTGAATCTCAAAATTGGCAATATTGACAAATAATAATTACCCATATACGTTTTATCACAGCAGCATATCTATTATTTTAAAGATTGTGGAACATCGTTTTCGCGTTTTGTCATTTTACCACTAAAAATAATATCACAAACACCTTGGAAACTAACACCCCAGACGGAAGTGTGACTGTTCTGTTGAAGGAAACCCATTTATACACATTATAAACCTGCACACTGCATTACAACAATAGTGATTCTTGTGTGGACACATTCACATGCCAATCACACGAGGGCACAGATTGATTATTCAACTGGTTACGGTTCAATTAGTGTAGTCCATTAGTAATGACTCATAATTAATGGAAAATGTTAGTTTGAAACGAGTTACCAGAGCAAATATTTGGCATTTTTAACTTGATAAATGACTAAAATGATCCTTTAGCAACATTGTTCTTCCAATCGACTAATCAACAATTTGTTTCAGACAAACAAAAACAAAACATGGCTTTAGACTTGGTTTACTGAAATCACAGTAATATCTGACTTTTAATGGCTCACTTTCCCATTGTCATGCATGATGTAATGCTAGCATTTACAACAGTCATTGTTCCCACATAAGAAAAATCCTCTAAATGGTCTCTTGATATTAAAAGGATGGCTGTGGACCATGACATAGGCTTGTCACGCATCCCCGGCACTACCCCGGCAACCAGTCCATGATTCGCAAGAGCTGATTGTAAATAAATATGAAATGCAAAAGTAATACAGAATTACAAGCATCTCTAACCGCAACCCATGTTTATTTATAAACGTTCAAAATACACCAAGCACTGCGCTACATGAGAGCTGCAATTATGCAGCAATTCATCTACCAAAAACACAGTGCGTAAATACCCGAACAACACAACTGTAGCACATACATAATTAGCAAGAACAGACAAGAAAAAAACTCCCACAATGTCAGAAAGTTCCACTTAGCAATGGAACTGGCATGAACAAGCAGAGCGTCACCGTCATTTAAACTATTGGGCTAAATTACTCAGAATGGCTGGGTGTGAAGAACGTGGCTAAAGTGGGGTTACCTCTGTGTCCGCCTGGCTGCTGAAGTGTTGTAAGATAGGAGAGCTGGCACCGCTAATCTCCGTTTCACAGTCCCCCGGGGGCCTCACTCGCCTCCTCTTGCTGGGCATGGACCTCGAGCAGTTCTCCTTATCACTGTCGGAACTTTCATCTGAAACCAACATACATTTAACCATTTTACTTTATAACACTTCTGGGGTCATTTTCACACGTGCCAGGGCTTTTGTGTGCACCCCAGACAGTTTTTAGGTTGCTTGCGTCAATATTTAGATATTTGATAACTGTGTGAGCAACCCCCCCCCCCCACCCCCTCATCCAATAGAAGCCCATTCAACATCAAACTCCACGTTAGACTCATTGTAAACACACGTCCCTGCTTCTCATGACTGATTTCGTCCTTCTAATTAATGTGTCGGCATTCATTTTTCGATTAGTTATTTTCATTATGTTAATATTTTACGCTGTTTTGTTGCTTTCTTTTACAAATGCATGAAGTAGACCCAGGCAGTTTAGTGTGGAACTCGAGGATGCATATCACTGACGTGTTGTATTACTACCAGCAAGCGAAAACCGAAAATGTCTTGAGGACGAAGGAGATTATGTTTTTGATCATGGGCTTGTTCTGCCCTATCGATTCAAGCCGGAATACACAGAAGAACAGCTGGCTGATTTGCAGGCTGATCGTGCGAGAGCGAGTCAGGAGCGGAGCGAGATCGAGGAAAAAGATCTTTGTTTCTAACGTTAGACATTTAAAATGAAATAACCAATCAAAAAATGAAGAGCGACACATTCATACATATCAGTCATGAGAAGCAGGGACGCGTGTTTACAATGAGTCTAACGTGGAGTTTGCAACCTAAAAACTGTCTGAAAAACTAAATGGGGCTTGGCAGAGAATTCAGCAGGAAACACAGGGTAATGTGGTGTAATCAAGAGACAGTAAACTACATGGCTAGGATTGAACATTCACGCAAGTATGTTATTATGTGTGTGTATATACGCGAGTGTTTTGGATACATAACCATATCCATAAGTGAGAAACAATATAGATGTAGAATTTCTGGATATGGTTATGTGTCCAAATGAGAAATAAATCCATTAATTCAGGGCTTGACAGTCAGCCTCACCAGACAGATCCTGCTTGGGCCCGGCCGCTGGATCACAGCCTTGCCCCTCCTCCACATCCATCAGGGTCTGGAAGGAGGCCATCTTCTCCTTAAGCATGGAGGACGCTCTGGAAAGGAAGGCACTGCCCTTGACAGCCTGCGTGGAGAGGATGGAGACATTCTGGGATCCATGGCTGACACGATTAGGGAGGTTACATGCCGAGCTGCGCCTGCGCCTGTGTGTGTGCGCACATGTGTGCATGTGTGTGTGTGTGTTACCTCTGGAGTTTTGAGTAACGGAGGGGTCTTTGCCCTCTGCTGCGCAATGAAGCGGATGAGGGCGTTGGTCTCTGGGGAGCCCCGCGTACCGATGGTGGACCTTCGCCGAGCCTTTATCTTGGCCAGATGAGTTTTATCTACGGAGACAACCACGGTGGCAGCAGTGTTGACTGGAGTCACAAGAGGAGCATAGAACCCCACCAACTCTCAAGTCAGGGTAAGTGCTAATTTTACAGAACAGGTGCTTGGGGTGTAACTTTGTGTTTTGACACTTTTGGATATTCTCCTATTACAAACATACTCTCAGCTCTCGCCATCATCGGAGCGAGAAAAGAAAAACTAAACAAAACAAAAAAAACAGAATAGTCAATGCAAAGATTTCCCAGGAGAGACGCAGTTCCCAATGACCTTACCTTTGCCATTCGATAATGATTGGGTGAAACTCTGGATGGAGATGCCAAATTTGGAAGGGGAGAGCTGTGTGAAGTCCACAGGACAAGAGGACAGACCTGAAGGTCCCTCAGCAGGACCAGAGGACAGACCTGAAGGTCCCTCAGGACAGGAGGACAGACCTGAAGGTCCCTCAGGACAGGAGGACAGACCTGAAGGTCCCTCAGCAGCAGCCTGGCAGGGCTCTGGACTGGCCATGTTCTGTATGAACAAACAGGCATACAGAACCGTTTAAAACCACTTTTACACACAACCACTCGTATCAGCCGTCAACAACAGTGTGTACGGTGCAGGTCGCTCGTTAATTGCTTGCTTATACAAACATCGAATAAGTAACAATCAGACAAAAAGTGAGAGTAAGTATGTTTCTATATATGCTGTACGGCAACCAACATTAAGCTTGTGGCACATACGCCTAATTTGCGTCAATGCGTTCAAAAACCTACCTTAAAAATTGGTTAAAAATATATCTACGCCAAAGGGGTGAAAAGGTAAAACGAGATAAAACGCATGCCAGATTTGTATTTGTACTAAAACGTAACTGAAAATGTTGAATTAAAACATTAAAAAGAAAACACTGGCAGCTTGAACAGTTCAAATTACGCTCCACAATGGTGTTGACCCGCATGAACAAAAATCCCTCCGCTAAAAAGTAAACAACTTCTATCGATCTTCAATCTTCTATCTTCTATCAACGACACTTAAGTCTCATTTGATGAAAGCCTGAAATCGTGTCGGAAATGTTTACGTTAGGCTTTACATTACCGGACACAACACGACGGGTTACTTTAGCCAACTAGCTTCCTACTTTGTTCATGCGGGTCTGCCGAAGTGGCTGCCGGAACTCGTTTAATACGAATTGGCCAATAGAATATCAGGAAACGCGTCACGTGTCTTTCGGTGTCCAATCACGTGGACTTCAGTAGGATCAAATAGGATAGGGTACCGGTTTTGAATGGGCTGTAATCAAGGGAATCTCAGTGACGAATCCGATAGATAAACGGGTGAATGGATGGATGGACGGACAGACAGACAAATATGTAATGGCGTTGTGTGGCTTGTTTCAGTAGGCCTACCATCTGCAACCTGCTCTCTGCCTCTTATAAACAAAGAGCTTGAGCATTGCTGCGTTCCTGTCCCAGTTGATTTAATACGGCCAGTCATCAGTCATCCAGGCGAGTTGCTGTCACCACATGTCAACGACGGCTTACCTAGTAGAATTTAAATTTAAATGTGGCGACGAGTTCATTGTCCTAAGTATGCCTAAGTCAAATATCAACGGCAACATTGAGACTCGGGTTCCCGTCTGTCCAGGCATTCATTTGCTGCATTGACCACACACACACACACACACACATACACACACACACTCTCTCTCTCTCTCAGATGGGGGGGCTCAGATGTGTTCCAGCATGGAGATCAAATAAAATGCTCCTTTTCAAACTGTGGGTCGCAGTACGGGACCGAGTGGGTCGTGGGATGGCCACAATCAACATTTTTATTCAAAGAAAAATCAAAAATATACATGCATGTCTTGTCTCATCTTGTTTCTCTTGTTTCATTTGATCATGAGTATGTTTGAAACGTGAAAGGGGACTAGTGTATTGATGAATAATATACATAGAGAACTGTTTTTCTTCATGTAAAACTTTTTTTTTTACATGAAACAATAACAATGTAAAAATATTTGTTGGGTCCGGGGCCAAAAGTACCTCCACAGGTGGGTCATGGCATGTACAAGTTTTGGAAGCCCTGATTTCTGTTACTTTCCTCTCTCAGTACCTTTCCATAGCCTGCTTGGAAGCGGTACACTACATAAGCCCAACATTTATCTATGACAAGCATTTCTAATCAAAAGAGGATCCATTCATCTCAAGTTATTGTTATCATTTGGACGAGTGCAATGAAGTGGATCAATTTCAGTCAATCTGATATCTATATGTTTCATTATCATGCGCAGAATCAAGTCATATATGAGCCCAATCAAACAACCCAACACAAATGGAGTATATCTCTAATTTTATTTGTGTATATATACACATATAAAAAATAAGGACATATGTACACTGATAATAAATATCAACATGTTTGTACAAGCGAAAATAAGTTACTTAACATACTTCAAAATAAAAAAAAACAAATATGGAGCGAATAATAAGACAGATACAAATTAAAACAGCAAACAAAAGAAGAAAAATAACAGACACTTAAAGCTGTGTGACAGAGGCATCGCTGCGAGCAAAAATTAAATTAACAAAAGACAACCGAGCAGATTAAGTACATCACACATGCAATTTTTTTCGAGCTTCTTGCCCCTCTGAAAACAATGACTTTGTTGATTTTCACAAGACAAAATATGGAAAGTAAATGCCTAATCATATTTCTTAAAATAATCTTCAGACACAACATATTTAAACCAGGTAGGCCCACCGGTGCACTTAGCAGCCAATGCAAGGTAGGCTGCTGCTTCAAGGTTTCTTCTTCATGGGAAGTTGAGCAGTGAAAGCACTGTGTGATCTGCTTCTAATGAAGGGGCTTGTCCTATATCCTTCAAATTAAAATGCCAGTCCTTATTTGGTTTTAGAGACGCTGCTTGTTTTGATTGGACTTCAGAAATTTGGTATAAAGATAAGGAATTGGAGCCAAGCAAGATTAGTGTAAGGACATGTAAACAGGAAGCAAACAGGAAACCGCTTGTGTGTTCTTTTGACGAGAAGCTCAGCTGAAATTCAAAGAGAGGTTGCAAACGTCAGCTCAGCTTTACAAAGTGGACGGACAGCTGAGGCTGACGTACATCATTATTTAGAATCAAATCAAATTAAATAGAAACCTAAACGCCTAGAAGCAACTGCAGTCTACTTTGGCTTATCCAAAAGGTGAAGAGGCACGACAAAAGTAAAAATACTGAGGAAACCGTTAATGTACAACCTTTGAACAATAAAATATTTAGTTTCTTCAAAGTTAGAACATTAGTGTTCACAAACGTCCATGTCCATCAAAGTCCGGGAAAAGAAAAGGTTTCACCAATGGCGGTTTCACAAAAGATGCAAAGTTTCATGTTTAATGAGGATCATGCAAGGAGAATACGGTGCTCTGATTGCAGGCTACCTCGTCCCCCTTTGGGATCATATCTAAATATTCTACATCTTCTTTCGCTGTCTCTGCATGGTGGGGCAAATAAAAAAAGCAACATCCACCGTTTTGGTGGGGAAGAGTGTCTGGAAGAAGATGGAAAGATGTGCCATTGCACTTTGGGAGCCAAAACTCAGATCAGGCACAGAATGACTTTATAACACTGTAGTGTTCAGTCCTTTCAGAGAAGGTCGTCTCGGCAGGCAAATCATAGCGTATGGTCTATTGTTTACATAGTCGTCAAAGTCATTGACATTTCCACGGCTGTTTGAAGAGCAAAATAGCTTTCTTGCTTACGTTTTGTTTTTACATTACATTCGGTTAGGAATAATAAGAAAAAAAAAAGTTGACAAAAGTAAGTTACCGTAGTACAGGTTTTAGCTTCACAACAGCCTACATCAGATCACCTCTGATCCGGCCTGAAGCCATGGAGTTCTCAGGTCGCGTATCGATCAGACTGTCAATCACAACCTGCTGCAACATCGGCTGGAAATGCATGAAAGCGTAATTTGTGAGTGTGTGTATGTAGGTGCATATGTGTATGCAAGCGTGTGTGTGTGTGTGTGTGTGTGTGTGTATGTACGTGCGTATGTGTATGCAAGCGTGTGTGTGTGTGTATGTAAATGCGTATGTGTATGCAAGCGTGTGTGTGTGTATGTACATGCGTATGTGTATGCAAGCGCGTATGTATACGTGTGTGTGTGTGTGTGTGTGTGTGTTAACAGTGCTCATCCATTCCTCTGTCTTTCCACAGTGGCCCCAGGCAAGTCTCTGGGACTCGGCAGGAGAAAAAAGAAAGGGGTCGGGAGGGGGGGATACATGGGGGTCACTTCCTGATCTAGCTCTATGCCCTGTCAGGGAGACACCCGCTGTGGTCCTGGAACGGTCACTACTCAGGTCAACATGAGAATGAGCAATAAGAGGAGAAGGTGGGTGGGGGTGGAGAGAGAGGAGGGGCCTCCTTTCTTTGGCAGTGAAAGCCCCCCCCCCCCCCCCCCCCGGCTCCTAACAAACTAAGTATAAAGCACTTATTTATTAAGACGTCCACAGCAGTCGCAACACTGAACGCTCACCGACATTCTCCTGGCGCAGGCCTTCGCGTCAGCCCGGCTTCAAATTAAAAAGGTGTGCAGTTAGTGGCTTCCTTCTGAGAGCTGCCTTCAAACAACCTTCTCCCTCCTTCGCTTTTATTTTTTTTCCATTAGGAGAATACGTGTCTTGTAAGGAATAAACCAAACGGGGAAAAAAATGCCAGAAACAAAACACAGCACAGACAGCTCCCTATTTCACACAGTCTCTAATAAATGTCGTCTGGAGTGCCCTTGTAATTTATTGTGCACTAAATGTGTGTTTGAAGGCTAGTGTGCGGGGAATTGTTAGTGCCTGCCCTCGCATTCTGGCTCCGCACGCACACACACACACACACACGCACACACACGCGCACACGCACACACACGCACACAAGCAAGGGTGGGGTTAAAGAGGAGGGCCGGAGCCGGTGCCGCCACTGATCACGAGTAGAACGCTTTTGTAGTCCGCTGAAAGAGAGAAAAGAACTACAACTACCAAACTAACCTCCTCACAACAAATGAAAGCTGGTAGGTAGGACGCGGGGGCCTTCGTCACGGAGGGGGAGGGAATAACAAAGTGAAAAACATACAAATCGAGCAGAAAAGTAGAGTGTCTAGAGAGTTTATCCTTCATTCGACCCGCTCCCCTGTTGAGTCTTTTCTTTCGTTTGACTTCTCCATTGTCGTTTCAGTTGCTCCTTCCTCGTTCTTCCTTTATGTCACTCCTCCACCTCTCTCTCTCTCTCTCTCTCTCTCTCTCTCTCTCTCTCTCTTTTATGCCCCTTCATCCTGTTGCTTCGGTGCACCCCAGGAACTACTCCTTAGACGTGGACGTGATTGTCGCCTCGCTTGGAGATTCATCTTCTTTAGTTTTTTTTTGTTTTTTTAGACCTCTCTCTATCACGTCTCTTAGTTCTCACAAATACAAAAAGGGTTAATACCCATTTTTTTTTAAGTGCAGAAAGTTTCAAATGACTCAGGGGGGGAACCGGGCAGAAGCGCGAGCCAATATGGCATTTTTCTTTCTTTTTTCCTCAATCCATCACACTTGCCTCTCATCCCATGTCCCAGCCCGGGGACCACAATCCCCCTGATTGGTCCGCTCAATGTGAAGGACACCAGGTGGCCTTCAGAAAAAATAAATAACATAATCTTGAATCTCCATGCTTGAAGTGTTCTCATCTGTATTCAATATGTTTTCTTCTTCATCTTCTTCTTCATCGAAACACAATTTACACAACTGGAGGCTGCACAGTAGAAGCAGGAATAGGTAAAAAATGGAAACCATGGAAAGGGCGTGGTTCTCAGAGCACGACGGAGCATGACTGATGTGTCTTTTAACATGCTATGTGTTTTATTAATAACAGAGTGAGCCAAGTCATGGAGCCAAACGGGCGTTGGATGGGAGAGCGAGCAAGCAGGGAGGGGGGTTTACGCCACCACCAGAAGGTCGATCACGCGTGGTCGATCGAGATCGAGATCGAGAGAGAGAGAGAGAGAGAGAGACGCCGCGGTGTCCTCTTAAACAAATTCTGGGGGAGGAAGGAGGTAGGTTCGTTGCCTGGTCTCCTCCATCCCTCGGGCCAAACGGAGGGGGCGAGGGAAGCCCTAGACAGAGGACTCCTCGGGGTTGGCGTCCGGGAGCACGCTCCTCTGCTGCAGCGTGCGCCGCAGCTCCTCCTTGAAGGGGCTGGAGTAGTCGCTCCCTCCCCCGCCCACGCCGCCGCCGCCGCCGCCCCCTCCCCCCCCACCCCCCAGCCCC
>OOFB01038381.1:300-27618 GCA_900323305.1 Trachyrincus murrayi
ACAGAACAGAGGAGATTACAATAGAATGATCAGGCCTTATATCAAACATATATATCGATACATCAAACAATACGAAGGGCACAACATTCAGGAAACTGTTTGCATGTACTTGATGGTAGAAAATTGGAATTGAAATATTGCCACTGTCCCGTTTTACTGTGAAATACATCCACACTATTGTTGATATCAGTCCTTCTGACTTCTGACTGGGCTTGGTACCTGGCGCTGATGTCTGGGCAGATGTCTGTGTGTTCTGTCAGCAGGGGGGTCCCAGCCAGACAGAGGGCTCTGGCGCAGGCGGCCCTCAGGACTTCAGGGGCCCCTGGAGAACAGTGGCCCTCCAAGATGATGCACCAGCGACGGGAGGCAGACCCCTGTGGGCTGAGGGGGGGGAGCGAGAGAGAGAGAGAGAGCACGAGAGAGAGAGAGAGAGAGAGAGAGAGAGAGAGAGAGAGAGAGAGAGAGAGAGAGACTGTATTGTTTCCTGTTAAAGGCCAACAAAGCCATACCCTAACCCTAACCCAGAACGTTGACTCATGTTCCATAAGAACCCAATAAGAGATCATTAACTTGATTATGAAAACACTAAACAATAATACAAATAACTAAGAATTTCAAAAAAGACACAAGCAGATGATCAGTCTAAACATACGAATCAATGAAAAGCAATAGGAAGTTCCACTGTGTGTGTGTGTGTGTGTGTGTGTTCTAGTGGAAGGGTTAGGGGAGGAGTGCTGCTGGTTGAAGCCCTGCTGGAGGCTGACCTGTGGCCCAGCAGCACGCTGGCAGCACACAGGGCCTGGGACAGCAGCTCGGGGCCCCCTCTCTGCGCCTCCAGGTCGCCTAGCAACAGCTCCAGACACTCCTGAATCTCCGCCCCCTCCGCCGGGTCAGCCTGGGAGGAGGGGGGAGCTCTCGTGGTCATCGCTACCACCAGCGCTGCTAGGTAGCGCCTACGGTACTCCACAGAGTCACTCAACAGCACCCCCTTCAGGTTGGCCTGCACACAGAACCACACAACAAAGCCAATATGCAAGAATATTTCTTGAGTGAATATCGTTGCAGTGGCATCATTATCCACTGAACACGTTTTAACACTTTCTCATAGAGTTGGGGGAGCCGTGGCTATTACAGCAGGAAGGGGATGTGTGGATTACTTTAGCATCACCCACATTTACTTTTTAGACAGTGAAACATTTTTGTTCAAACATTGCGCATATACCTTGACTTGCCTGTGCTTGCTTTGCTCACACACTAACACCTACACACACCGTGTGTGTATTAGTGTGTATTAGTGTGTGCTCCCGGTGATAGAATACTGCCAGATCTCATTGTGTACATGAATGTGCAGGTGAATGCATACATGAATGCGTACATGAATGCGTACATGAATGCGTACATGAATGTGTACATGAATGTGTACATGAATGTGGAATAGTGGATAAAGTAAAAAAGTGTCTAAGGGCTTTGGTCCCATCCACACGCTCCAGACACTCACCTGCAACTCTCTCCGGATCACCTGTTGCAAATTGGCCGTGCTTAGGCCATGCCCCTCCACTACCCAGGTGACCAATGAGAGCTTCAGATCGGGGCTGGCTGAAGAAAAGCTCTCCCACATTTGGCCCACCCACACTGGGTCCACACAAAGGAAGTGTGCGGCTGTTTGATGGTAGAACAAGGAGCCCACCTGTGCAGGTGACAGGAGAGAATGTGTTACACCCTAACCTTAACCCCACTGTCAGAAAGGAGCAACAAGACTAACCTGTTCTCTTCTGCTGTGGACCACTGTTCATAACAAGTAGTGAAACTAGTGTTACTGGTGACAACCAGCAGCTGATACAACTTGAATATTTGAATGTTTTAAGAGTCTATTAACAGTGTTGCAGGGCAAGGGAAGCAAAAACATTTCATTCAAACATAACATTAATAACATAACATCCTAACATAAATGTTATGACCATATCAGCCCAGATTTATGTCAAATAAACAACCAAAATAAACTATAGCTCAGCTGTAGATGTGTGTGTGTGTGTGTGTGTGTGTGTGTGTGTGTGTGTGTGTGTGTGTGTTTGGCACAGCACCTGAAGCCGGTGTTGTGGTTTGGTGAACTCATGCAGGAGCATGCCACTGAGCTGGTGAAGGAAGGCCTGGGAACACACAGCCCTGAGTGTGCCGATCACCGCCAGGTAGGCCGCTCGCACCAGGGGGCAGCGCTGAGCTCCGGTCGCCAGCCAATAGGACGACTCGACCCTGCTTACCACCTCCTCCAGTTCAGAGGAACCGTCCCTGTAATGCAAACCGAATGGGACCGAAAAGTGTTTGATGAATGAAAGACTTGCTCGATGTCATCATTAAATACATGAATCTATGCTCCAGAGACTAGCCTGTACCATCACTCCACCACCACGACATCTAAAAGGCAAGACAACTCAACATTCATCACTTTGTTTGGTAGTGGTAACATGTAACTGACTAAATTATTAATTCATTAAAAGATTTAAGAGCTATTATTTAATATTTAAAGGTGGTGTAGGTAAGATTTAAGACCTGTTATTTAATATTTAAAGGTGGAGTAGGGTTAAGAGCTATTATTTGAGTGTAATTTGTTAGAAATAGCCTAGCCATCCGTCAGATATTAGTGAGTGAAATGTTCTGTGAGAATATCTGTTCTAGTTGACCTCTGTATGAGACATTTAGATCTTAGACCGCTCCCAGCTCATTTCTGACCAATCAGGGCTTCTTTTCCGTGATTGGTTCATGGGAATCCATCTTGCCTGTCAATCACAGGTATGTGAAATGCAACACTTCTCAATGGCAGAGAAATGCAGGGAGGGAGGGAGCAGAGAGGGAGGGAGGGAGCAGAGGGAGCAGGAGGGGAGGGAGGGAGCAGAGAGGGAGGGAGGGAGGGAGCAGAGGGAGCAGAGGGAGCAGAGAGGGAGGGAGCAGAGAGCTTATTTAGTTTCTAAATCTTGCTCTCTTGGGGTCTCAAGTCTTACTCTCAAGCTGCTTTACCCAAACAAATATTGATAGGTCATTATTCAACAATGAAAATAATCGATAGCTACAGCCCTGATTCCTGATTTGTCCTTTTTCATTGGAGGTGTACCTGTCTGAGCAGCACAGTGCTCTCTCGAGCAGAGCCTTGGTCTGCAGCAGTTGGCCGTGCAGTCTGTTGTGACAGCAGCGGCCGTGGCGGAGCGGCAGCTGGGCAGTCAGCTGCAGGAGGACGGACGTGTACTCGGAGGGTGTCGTTGTGGCAACCAAGGCTTTAGACGCCATGACTCTCACGCTGTGGATGGGACTGGCTGCCAGCTGCAGCAGCGGAGCCAGGAAACCCGACAGATCCCTGCGAAAGAAACGCCAATTGACAACCAGTAAATAAATACATATATATATATATATATATATATATATATACATACACATACATATATTTATTAAAACATTTTTGCTTGTGGAAAAGAAGAAGGAAAATACATGAAACTAATCAGTGGACTGAGTGATGTTTAAGCGCGTCGACCAGAAAGGAGGAAATACGTTGACTGAAACTTGCTCTTTTATCAGTTCAATAACAGTGTGTTCATAACACTGTCTATGGCTAATCATACAGATCTTTTGAACTTGGTTCAATACAATTGATTGATAATGCCAAAACACATACATTATTTGATTATCAACACACAATAGCAGTAATGTGTATGATCATACACATTATCAACCTCCCATGTTCACTAAACACTCTAGTGATCCCAGGAGACTAATATTATTTCATCTCATTTCATCTCGTGTCCCAATTACTACCTGGCTTTAGGGAGGAGGCCTCCAAATAAGATTCACCTGAAGGAGGTTAGGGGGTCCGGGGGGGGGGATGCTCCCCGGGACATTTATCTAATTGTTCCATAAATGCACCATTTTATCACATTTTGAGTAAAGTCGATTGTGTTTACATGTAGCTGATTTATTTAGGAAATATACAATTTGGGAAGTTAAAATAAAGGTTTGCAATCGCTAATGTACTTCCAGATTTGTCCACGCGTATTTAAAAATTTTCTCCATACTTATCCAGACCTGGAAATTACATAAATCAAATTCCATACATTTTCATACTTTCCAGACCTCAGTAGGACCTGTAGTAACTGAACATTTGTAAAACGATATAAACAATGAATCTGAATCTAAATCCTGTGTGGGGTACACAGTGTAGCATATTATCATAGGAAGAACACACCCCAACCCCAACCCTAACCCACACCCTAACCCTAACACCACACTCACCGCGTGGGCTCTGGGACGCCAGGCTGGAGCTTGGCCAGCAGGGTGAGAACGGGGTGGAGGGAGGGGTGCAGGTGGAGCCTGGCCTCCCCGGCCGGGCCCTGGAGGTCCAGCGCCGCTCCCCGGAGCTCCCCCAGGAGGAAGGGCTGCAGGGTGGGGTGGTGCAGGAAGAAGGCCGGGGCCGACATGCCGTGCTGGACCGGGCCGTCCTCGGCCCCGCCGGGACGCTGGCCCAGCATCCGCGAGCACAGAGAGCCTGGGAGGTCAAAGGTCATTATGTATGATATGACGCTTGACCGGGGACTACTCTTGGCTAACTCTGGCATGTTCACAGTAATGTAATCAATGTGCAGTGTGCCTGTCAAATAAAAAGGAACAAGGAACAAAAACACTGTATTCAGCTGCAATTGATCAAACAACATAAGCTGTACATTGGACAGTTCGTCTGCATTCTGGTGAAACATAGATCATCGCAATCACAGTTTGGCCGTGTGCCAACGCCATCACCGGAATCATTTTAAAATATCAGAAACCGGAATTGTAAGAACCCGTTAGGAACTTCAACAACAACAACAACAACTACTACTGGACGGTACAGTAAGGGGTTGTACTGCCGCGGAGGTCTCACTGTAGAGCTGCAGGGTGGCGTTCCTCATGGCCCAGCATGGGGAGCGCAGCAGAGTCAGGGACAAGATGGCGACGTCGGACGCAAACCGCAGCATGGCTCCTCCCAGCCCAGAGCCCCGCACCAGGGCCTGCAGAGTGTGCACCGCACACACCTGGGAGGGAACACACGGAGAGGGGGACACACGGACACACAGAGAGGGAGACACACGGAGAGGGGGACAGCAGGTTTGACTTAAATGTGATTTTTCTATTAATATTTCATTGTGGGTTTTTTGCTCTTATGTTTTCTTGCCATTGTAAAGGTGGCGGTGGTGGAGGTGGTGGTGGTCTATCGGTTGACCTGAGGGAGGTCCAGGGTCTGGTACCTGAGGGAGGTCCAGGGTCTGGTCCCAGTCGTCAGGCAGGGGGGTCCTGGCCGTGTCCAGCAGAGTGTCCACGCTGAGGGAGAGGAGCGGCCGCGAGCGGTCGGCCTCCTCGGCCGACGCCACACACAGCAGCAGCATGGGGAGGCCCGCAGCACGGCGAGTCACGGAGCTGGGCCGGGGCGACCGGACCACCTGCAGCCCCTGGGGGGGGGGGTAGAGAGAGAGAGGTAATAACTACACAAGACTAAGTTTGAAGCCCCCCTACTGTATGTGCTGTCGCTCAACCAAAAGATATGTCGGATGGAGAAAGAATAATTATACTTGTGTTATTATGGTATTATGGTTTCTTCTTGTTCAGTGGAGACCGAGGCTTCTGTCCGTTCTGTGATGCAAGCAAAGCTGTGTGTGTGTGTGTGTGTGTGTGTGTGTGTGTGTTCCCATGAGCAGCTTAACTTCACAACCTCGTTCTAGTATGTCGTTATCCTCTAGCAGGTACATGATGAATTTGCCCGTCTTTCCCAGCATGCCCCTGTGCTGTGCTCACCTGTCTCAGCATGTGTGCCGGGATGTCCCTCCATGCTGGATCCCCGCTGCTCAGCAGAGCCGCGCAGAACCTGGTGAAGCCCACACCGCAGCCCTCCACCGCCCCCTGGTGGCGGAGGAAGGGAACACATGCTCGTGGTGGCGGAAATGGCCCGGTCACACACGCATGGATGAAACATCCGTGTGTTTGCAAAGTGTGAACGTGGAATCCGACTCACCCAGTGGCGACACTTGAGAAGAATGTTCTTGAATACTTGGGATGCTCTTTTGAGGTCCTCTGTCGTGAGAAGACACGCGTCTGGTTTGCTTTCTGCCAGAAGTCGCTCCACAAGGAGACCCAGAAAGATCCCTACTCCCTTGAAATGGAACCAAAAAATGCAGTTGAATAAAAAACAAAACAAAGATAACAAGATCAAATAAAACCGATGGTGCACGCTGAGAAAAGGTTGTATTTTAACGCTTATCCAGTCTACCGGAACGCAACTTCCGTTCTCTTACTTCCTCCGAGCTGTAACAGTCCCCGTAGCGACAAGAATAAGGTCATTACAAGAAGGACAATAAATATATACTTTATTATCCGAAACATGTAACGGAAACGGATGCACCTGGCACGGTGCACACGGTGCACATGGCGCACACGGTGCACATGGCACGGTGCACATGGCATGGGGCACATGGCACAGTGCGCACCATTGTGTCAACTGTGTGTGCAACACGCTGAGGGTAGTCTGGCCTTTTCCATACGGAAAGTCTGGGACACAGCGTTGATTAACTGTGTCAAGAACCGCTTACTTGTCAGGATGAGGTCTTGATTGACATGCAAGCGAGACCAATCACGGACTGTGCACCGTGAACAGTACTTACAGTCGAAAAACAGACCCGTGGCGAAACAAATAAACTGCTCTGCGGTTTACAAAAATCAATAAATCAATAAAGATATACGTGGCAGACTAAATAAACCCATGGATGTAAGAATAAACACCATTCACCCGCGTCACGCTGGAGCTACATCTCTGTGAGTGACAAGGCTGCCAGCCAATGAGAATCGTGATGATGAAATGAACGGAAGAGGCTGAGGCTACCTTGAGGGAGACCCAGCAGCAGGTGAGAAGCAGACCGTGCTCCTCAGACAACAGGATGCACTCCTCCTCTTCCTCCTCCTCCTCCTCCTCTCCCCCCCCGCCACGGACCCCCTGGGCGATCAGTGAGTTGATGGCGTTGCCCATGTCGCAGAACGATGGGGGTGCATCGCCTGATGAGAGGGTAAGAGAGCAGGTCATGTGGATCATGAAGTCACATTCGTGGGATATATGAATATAAATTGAATGAATGAATATAAGCGGGGGGTGAGGGGTGAGGGATGAGGGGCGAGGGATGAGGGGCGGGGGGTGAGGGGCGGGGGGTGAGGGGCGAGGGATGAGGGGCGGGGGGTGAGGGGTGAGGGATGAGGGGCGAGGGATGAGGGGCGGGGGCGAGGCCACGCGGTGTCAATCATGTTTGGTGGGGCCGGGCCGGCGAGTATGACCATCGAGTTGATGGCGGCAGTAAAGCCGGACCGACCGCAGTCGCTGTCATGCAAAGTTACCACCTAAGCCTTATTTTGAGCCAGGAAAAGCCCTGTTAATCACTCACTTACATTAATATCACACCTTTCACCATGTTTAATTTTTCATTTCTGTTTATTTATTCATTTTATTGTATTTATGTATTCATATTGTATTTATTTATTTCATTTAATGTATTTAGCATTTCTTTTTGAACTCGTATGGTGCATGGAGGAATGTTAAAACATCTCGAATGGATTTTTTGTATTTCTAATGCCCCTTGACGTGTTCAGATAACAATGGCTTGACAAGCCTTACAACCATCCATCCACCATCAAACCCCAATTCAACCCGGTGCCCGGGTTCTCCGGTGTACCGTTCTCCTGGGGACGGTTCTCCTGAGCTCCGTACAGCACGCCCAGGAGGAGCAGGGAGATGTTCTCCAGCAGGCCCAGCACCTCCACCAGCACATTGTGGTCAACCATGTCACACAGGCGGCCGGGACCCTCCAGGAAGCACCTCTCCAATGCGCTCAAAGCACCTGAACAAACAAACACAAAAATGTAACCCTGCTTTAATTTTTGTATTTATTGATTTTAAGTTGACCCACCATGTATCGGTGTGGTTCTCGCGGCGAGCAGCACGTCAGCCTTGGCCATGAGGTAATGGCGTTCCAGTTCTTTGACAAGATCCCGGACCACCCCCGAGGTCCTGCGGTCGCCGACGCTTTGATCCGTCCAGAGCTGCTGGAGATTTGGACATCTGAAGGATTGACACAAAGTGTGAAGGCAGCGTGAAATACAAATATTTATACCACATCATTGTTAAATACTTGATCCTGATTGGTTAGGGTGTGCATTATTTTCAATAACGGGACCCTCTGCCTTTTAACAGTTCCGAATCAATGCGCTACTAATCCAAAATGAAAAACAACGGTCAAATACAACTATCAACCAGATGTTTCCTTGACAAGGTCATGCATTATTTTCCAATAACGGGACACCCCCGTCATGGTTTATACCTTACTTAACTTCCTCTGAAACAGACACGGTTTTGTGATTGTGTCACAAAGTCAAAGCACCAAATAAATCAACACACAACATCCATGATTAGACGTGTGGCAACCGTGTGGCCAAAAAACACATGACAAGGTCAAAGGTCAGTTGTGCTTGTTTTTCCACTGTCTCCTAAGGGGAAAGGCTTACTTGTGGAGCACGACCTTCGTCATGAGAGCTCCCATCTGGGCCTGAGGGACCCGGGGGCTGCACAGCAGCTGCCTGCTCCTCCCCAACAGCAGCGAGGAGATGTCGCCCGGAAAGACCGGTGGGAAATATCTCAACAACAAGCCGGCAGAAAGCTCTCGGACCTGCGGACGGACCACGTGAACGGACGGCGTGTTCGTGAATCATTGCAGCCGACGGTTTACCGCTCAGGGTGTTTGAGTTGAGATGGCTGGAGGAGGCATGACGTGTTACCTCATTGGTGGAGTCCTCCAAACAGCCAATGAGAGTGAGCTGTTTGGCCCTGCAGAAGAAGTCCCAGCGTTCCCTTTGTCTGGCCCAGTCGATGAGAGCCCACATGTTCACTGCATCCAAGACACAATGGAGACACATCACCGATCATGTCACATGTCAGGTACACACATGATCAAATGGGATCAATCGCCACAGTTACGTCGTCATTATAGAAACGGTACTCCGCTCATATAATATCGGATAACCATGTAGTTAAAAAAAAGACGCATAGTTTAAACAGAAACCAAATGAATGTCCTGTTCATCTAGTAGTTGGTGCGAGTATAAATGCAACAGAAACACAGTTCAGCTGTTGTTTGCACATATCAGGGAGTGGCGAGTGATCAGCGGAGATGTTAAGAAGGCTGAGTGAACTGTAGTCATGTATCAAGACACTGGGGTGACACTGCTGACCTGGGGGTTGTCCCTTCTTCTTCTCTGGGCTCCAGGTGTCGGTGCAGGTCTCCAGCAGGGCGGAGAGCAGCAGCAAGGCTGTCTTCTTCCTCTGGTAGCTGTGTCCCGGGGCCAGGGAGGAGTAGCACAGCAGGCTCAGCCACTCCACAAAACCTGGAAGAGCAACAAAGGATTTTCTTTTTTTGTCTCCTTGTGTTTGTTTTTTCTTTCTCTTGCCGATGAAGGTTGACGTTTGATTGGACAAAGATTACTTCTGAGAGAGCACATGCACTACGTTGAAAACTGACAGCAAATGTCTGGTAAAGGTTTAAAAATGTATTTACAATAAAGCAAAACAACAATATGGATAAGTAGTCTGAGGTTTCAACCACCATCTACTTGGTTCTATTACAGTATTGGATTGGTAATAGTACTGTAAGTGTTTAGTAATACGGTACCCTAACCCTGTTGAGGAACCTTTTAGCTGCCACGATAAACAAGAACGTTCCCACCACCTTACCTACACCCTGCTCCAGGATGGCCTCCCCCTGGCGGGCACTACTGCCCTCTCCTTTCTCCTTCCCCTTGGCGGCTCGGACGCGCTGAAGGCAGCTGTCTCTGATTCTCACCAGGAAGCGCTTCATCCCCGCCTGGAAATGCTGGCGGAAAGTGCTGGACCCGGCGTTGAGGTTCTGCGGGACGAACGCCGTCATCGCCGACAGCTCCTGGAGTCCCGGGGCGTCCTTGGTCTTGGGGCTGGAGCACAGCAGGTCGAGGGCGGCGATGCGCACCCTGTCGTCGGCCGAGCACAGCGCCAGCCGCAGCCTCCGCGGGCCTGAGTCCCCGAGCAGGGTCCAGGGGGAACCTCCCGTAGAGGCCCGGTAGACGGCCAGCACGCAGGCCCAGGCGTGGACGTTCTCCGGGGTGTCGGGTTCCAGGGCGACCAGAAGGGGCTGCACTGCGCCGGGAAACGCCTGCAGGGTGGCGGGCAGCAGGCGGGTGGAGGCGTTGGTCTGAAGGAGGGTCGCCTTGGAGCTCAGTGCCTCCAGCAGGATGGGAAGCCAGGGCCTCGCCCAGCGATTGGCCAGCTCCGGCTCAGTGGGCGGGGCGCCGGGCGAGGCTCCACATAGGTCCCGCCTCTGCTGCTGGATCAGACATTTGTAGAGATCTGATGCGCATGGCGACAGGTGATTGGTGGAGAGGCACCTCAGCAGGTGGTTAGGGAGCTCCGGGTAATGTTCCAGCACCTGGAGAATAAAGGAAGTGACACCACGAGGCATGCCGGCATCAAGCCCGGGGGGGGGGGGGGGGGTTGTATTACATAAGGGCCAGCTGATGTCACCTGTCACACGAACTAGTTCAAGTGGTAGCCTCGTTGCAATACCCTGTACTGTCCCCGCTATTTCATGTTTCATGTGTTTGGCAATTCTTTAATGTAGTGACATTTTAAGACAGCTCACCACATCAGCGCCCAGGTAAGGGATCAGAGCACAGAGCAGAGGGTACTTGGCCCTGGCCCCCCAGGGTAGCTGGGCAACACGCTGCAGCAGAGCTAAATACAGAGTCTGGGTGGTGTCTCCGAACCGCTGGCGGTCCATCTCGTACACCTCCAGCAGCAGACGGAAAGCACTGCGCACATCCTCGGACACGCCTTCCACCTGTCAGACATGTAGACGGTACGCTTCTCAACATCCCGAGGGCAAATCAAATAAATACTCTGTTTAGAGGAACGGAAACTCACTGGGCTTTCTGCGTTGTTCCAGATGACCTGAATGAGGCGCTGCTGTAGGCTGGAGCAATCAGGAAGCAGCCTGACGCCCGTCATCTCCCAGATAGCAGGAAGACTGTCTTTTGCCTTCTTCAGCCAGAGAGTTAACACTGAACACAAACTAAACGTGTAAATACATTGCACAGAGAGTTTCATTCACAAATGAATCTTCATACCCAATGTGAACAACGTATGCTAAAGAAAACGCTCGCTACCTTCAAACACATAGTAGTGACAGTCGAGCTTCTCCTGGCACAGACCGCAGACCAGTGGGAACACATCAGCCACCAGCAGGCAGACCTGGAGAGGACAGACTGGAGCTCATAACCATCGGAACTGTCTCTCCTGGCTTCACTGAAACATCCATTACCAATCAGATTTGTCTAAATGACTTTTAGACATTTAGTGTAAGCGCGCCTGCGACAATAGCAGTAGCACTTTCGTCTTTGAGATAAGACGTTTTTTGTCCACAAACTTTCACAAACTCCGACGCACATTGATTCCAGAAGGCAAAGTGTTATACAGGCAATCTGAACCTAGAAAATACAACTAAAACGGAGCCTACATGTGTGGAGTCTCCGCTGGGTGTGAGCAGGATGTCTGGCCGGCAGCACATCAGCAGGCCCCTGGAGACGGCCAGCCGGTCCACCCCGTCCCGGCCCGGGGAGGCACAGTGCACCTGGAGGACGCCCAGGCTCAGCAGCCAGGGCTCTGGGAAACAGTAAGAGAGAGATAGAGAGATGGATAGAGGCTTAACCCATTATCAACTCTCCCACTTGATGAACAATATGCACCACCATCTCCTGAGCCACTTGCAGCCTGAATATTTGCGGGCTGATTGTAATTCAGCGTCCACAAACCAAAACGGATGAATGGGTACCTGAACCAGAGACCTTCAGCAGGCCGCCAGCAGCCGCCCCACCCGTTCCGTTGTCAGGGGCCGTGTTGATCAGCATGGCCATCGCCGTGCCGGCCAACAGACGGGTGTCCCTGTTGGAGTGCTGGCCCAGCCCAATACACAAGAGGTGATGGTTATTAACGCTCAGAAATCCAGAACATTCCAAAACGCTCACTAATGTTTTTAGGGTGTTGTTGGCATGCGGTGACTAATGAAGTTTCCCACTCGGGGGATTAATAAAGTGAATCAATCAATCAACCAGGCAGGGTCCAACACCTGGCTGCCACCAACCAATGGTGGATAGATTTGGTCATTTGGCAAGAAAAGAAACGCAGGGTTACATATTAAAACAGTTGCTTGGCCGGTACATTTTTCCACTCTAGCAGGTAAAAAGAAACATTCTAAAAGTTAATGTTGGACCCGGGCACCAGCTAATCAATGAGGAAAGCACCTGGCCAAGGATGATGTCCACAAGAGACTGCAGGATGCTCTGCAGCTTGGGGCCCCCAGGGTTTGTCTCCCACACAAGCGGGGCCACTTCCCCGGGCAACAGCTGGAACATCTGTAGACACACCTGGGGAGAATGCAGGGCTCATTACCAGGAGTCGTGGATCTGTGACAAATCATGTAGAAACTAAACAGTGCATGCAACATTGTTCAATATTTAAATATGTGGTATTTACCTTTACGGCAGTATAACAAAGTGTCCCGTTTCTCAAGCCTTCCTGTTCCATTACAACAGGGAACAGCTGTGACATCTTATCCAGAAGGACGGAAAATGTTTCTCTCCACACATCTCTGCCAATCATGCTGTCCTCCAGGAACATACAGGCTAAACAATACGATTAAATAAAGGTTAAGATGATGACAAAATTAAAAGTCTAATTGCAGAAAGGCAGTAATGTATGTATATAATGTTAACTGACCTCTCTGCAAATCACCAATTGACAATATCTAGAAAGAAAACATGGTGGAAGTACAGTGAAATTATTTAAAACTGAAGATATGCTTAACAGTAATTATTTCCGTGTCGCCATACACACATATGTTACCTGATCCCTGTGGACAATGCCATGAAAACAGTGACAGGTTTCTCTAAAAACGAGTTGGTGGTTCACTTTTGCCAGATGCTGCAACATCTGTAGAGGAGTAAATAGCAAAGACGTTTTTTGTCCACAAACTTTCACAAACTCCGACGCACATTGATTCCAGAAGACAAAGTGTTATACTGCCATTGATTCCAGAAGACAAAGTGTTATACTTCCAGAAGATGCTGCAACATCTGTAGAGGAGTAAATAGCAAACCTTAAACTATCTAAATCAGAATCAAATTGAATGATTGAAAGCTAGGGCTGACCTGGTCCAGTTTGCGACAAGCTATAGAGATGTTGACCATCTCTAATTGCATGGAAATGAGGAGCCTGACGAGCAGCAGGAGGTGTTCCTCCTCCAGAGAGCAGAGTTGTGTCTCTGGGATCTTCTTCAGCAGCTGGGACGCATCTTCTAAGCAGCGTTCCTTGCATCTTTTTACAGTACTTCTATTGGTGTGATCAAGAAAGATCATGAGAAATGCGAAATATTAATCACATGTGAAATCAATGTTAATAACTTTTCTAATGTACTTTTGATTTGGTGCCTTACCTTGATCCTTCGGACAGCTTGTCGATAATCGGCCTGAGTGTCGTGCTGACATTCCCCAGCGAGTTGTCTTCTGTGTCAATTAAGTCAACGACAGCTTTCATCAGATCTTCAAACGACAGCATTATGTTCATCAGTTCAACTTCTTTCATTCATCTGGAGGGTCTGCGATACTTCCTCGTGTGACACATGTCTTACTCTGGTACTCCAACACGGGACTCGACGAGGACGTGCTGCCACCTCGTGGCAGGTGATGGTATGTGGTCATGCTGTAGTAATCCTCCAGGCCAGTGGGGGGCGCTACGGGCCAGCAGGTGACGGTATGTCAGTAATCCTCCAGGCCAGTGGGGGGCGCTACGGGCCAGCAGGTGTCAGTAATCCTCCAGGCCAGTGGGGGGCGCTACGGGCCAGCAGGTGACGGTATGTCAGTAATCCTCCAGGCCAGTGGGGGGCGCTACGGGCCAGCAGGTGATGGTATGTGTCAGTAATCCTCCAGGCCAGTGGAGGGCGCTACGGGCCAGCGTGTGTCTACCTCCAGGCCGGGGGGCGCTAGGGCCAGCAGGTGACGGTATGTCAGTAATCCTCCAGGCCAGTGTCATTACGTTACGCTCTGCAGAGCTCTGATTGGTTAAGGTTCGTTGCTAAGATACCATAACGTTTAATAATATGGCTACTTTTTAAATCCACAAATGGCCGTCATATTCTCATCTATTTTGTGTTTACTTTTATTTTCATCGAATTCCCTGTCGGATACAGGGGGTGATCTAGGTAAGATCTACATGTATGAGCTAGCTTTTAGTGCACTTTACTTCTCAAACCTACACTGAAAGAGTTACCAACTACGTTAACATTTGTTTGTATATCATTCACATGAGAACATGTGCTCAACAGTCTTTCAGCCCTCCTACTCAACTGCAACTGGACCTTCCCTGACGATATATTTGCTTGGAAATGCGTCTGACATGTTAGTGAATCTCAGAACAACATCCCCATCGGACACAGGTACTGTAGCTCTGTGACCTCTGTGACCTTCTCTCTGTGGGGCCTGAAGGGGTAGTAGTCAACATCATCTGGCCTATACCTAAAACGGTAATGCCATAATACACAAACTACATTTAAATGTAATCATATATATATACAAAATAAAATATGACATAATACAAATATGTAGCTGTAAAATTATAAAACTGCAAGTAGCGTTCAACAAACTAAATTGACTGAACATCTCTCCGCTAGAGCTGCTCTCCAGGTACGACTTCAAACAGAGCTCAGTCAAAACCAGTGATAAACATATTTCATTCAGAATATGTTATTCTCATGCTTGATATCACAATCTTATGATGTTGTTATTACTAAGCTGTGTGTTTTCCACAGGAAGCCTTCCTCCTCCATCTTGCACTGAAGAGTCTACACAATGGCTTCTTACAAAGGAACAAATTGGAAAGGTAAGATATTGAAATGTCTGTGTTCATTCAATTGTAATAGATATTGTATTGGCATACAGTACATTATATTGCTAACTAAAGTGATTTAATAGAAAACATGTAATAGACTCATGTTTGCAGTTTGAACTAAACAGACCCCTCTTCTAGCATGTTTACTTTAGCCCAGAGGCAAAAGGTTTTGCTCTGGTTTACGGTTTGTACCCATTTTGCAGACAGCAGTTCAAATACAACTGAAGCTCAAGCGAAGCCTGCAGTTGTGTGGGAACAATGAGACGGACACAGACTGCTGTCCGCAGCCTCTGTGTGTCTTGGAGACTCTCCAGCTGTCTGCCTGTCAGGGAGGAGACCCCCGCGTCTCCATGCTCATCCAGGCCCAGATCTACGCCACGTTTTCTCCCTTCAACCCTGGATCAGGTGACTCTTTCTCTCTCTCTCTCTCTCTCTCTCTCTCTCTCTCTCTCTCTCTCTCTGACTTTAAACTATATACTATATATATATATATTTGTTTCAGTGAATGTTATCCAAATTGAAATGGATGCATTTAATAATCACCTGAGAATTCCCTTGTTTCTTTCAGAGAATAAAACTGCGATTCCCAACCAAGTGTACCATCCTCTGGGGTCTTGTCCCTGTGACCTGACGTCGGGAGCATGTGACATACTTTGCTGCTGCGACCAGGTCAGCTGTAGTGCCCTTGCTAATTGTCTTTTGTCTTAATCATTTAGTTGTATGTAAATATTCTACATTCAACCCTTCTGTCCTCCCTGTAATTCCATTCTTTTTTCCGTGTATACCATTTGAACGAGTAACACACACTAATACACCTCAGGAACAACGCCAGCCACGGTGAAGCACACGTTATTGGGATTCATGTTTCTGTTTGGCTAAAATTGTGACACAGAGTGACATCACCTGGTCCTCTCCTTGAGTTTGTATGTTGTATATGTATTTGTATCGTTTCGTTACAGGATAAATATCACTTTATTAACTTCATACGTCTTGTGTCTGTGTGACTCGATCGGTGCTGTTCCCTTCCAGGACTGCTCCGAGGAAGAGTTAAAGTTGTTTGATGGCCACTGCCTTCAAGGGCCCTTCGGTGGGCAGGTGTCTCCTGCTCCGGACTACCAGTGCTCGGTGCAGTCGTCCGCCAGTGCTCCAGATTGGTTTCCATTCCTCTGTGTCACGTCACCGCCGAAGAACAATCCCTATCTGGGTCTCTTTTACCAGGGAAAGACTGTGTAAGAGGCACATACTGAAATACACATGTCTTTGAAAGTAAAAGTTTTATAGGCCTATTTGTGACTTGTAAACATTGTTTTTATAGCTGCATATCTCATGCCTATCCATTGTGTTTGACTCAGCACACCAAAGCCTAACCCGTCCTTCCAAAGGCCTGTGTTGTCGGCACCACGACCTGCTGATCAATATCGACAAGGAAGTCCCATCTTCACCCTAAGTGATCAATACTTCACTATCCCTCAGGTTAGTTTTTATGTGTGAATCATTGTTGTAATCAATACTTCACTATTCCTCAGGTTATTAAGTGTGAATCATTGTTGTGATCAATACTTCACTATGCCTCAGGTTAGTTATTAAGTGTGAATTGTTGTGAATTTGTTATATCTTCATTATTAATTCAGCACCTCAAATTAAATTAAATATACCATCATGATTTTTTTTTGCAGGACATTTTAGCAGGGCAGTGTGCAAACACTGGTCCTGTGGCTTATTTGAAAAACTTCAATGTCAAATGTACAACTCTTATCGAATCCTGTCCAATTGGACCTCCTTTACAAATTGCACCAAGTGATTTAAGAGTTCAAGTAAAGGACGGTCAAGGAGGTATGCTTTATGAACATTTATCATTATTGATGATTCACTTTTTTTAAATGACAGCATTAGAAATAGTGCCGCCAGTCTATTGTGATATTATATCAGAACGTGAGTTTTAAATGTAGTTTCTGTTTTATTGCTATAGGTGTGATAACAGTTGATGTCCTAGATGAAGTTGCTGTTGATTTAAGCCCATTCATTTCAAGTTCAGAATCTACTAATTCATCAGGTATGGCTGGCATAATATCATAATCAATCTTAAAGCCTAAAAAGTATTCATAATCTGAATGTCATATTTCTTCATATTTAACTATGTCTTTGTGTCTGAAGAGGAGGGACATGTGTGTGAGAACGTGACCTTGGCCATGGATTACAAATTGTTTTGGCAAGCAAATGGCCTCACAAATATAACACTGATACGTACGGTTGGCACCATCATGCTGAACAGTAGTGGTAAGGGTCCAAAAAATATACACTCCAAACTACTTGAAACTGCAACTACGACTGTCTGACTGTTTCTGTCCTGTCTTCGTAACAGTAGTGGTGACTGCAAGGTATTCTTCTGTGTTTCTGAGTGGTAATCTCACTGGTCAACAAAAGAAGTCGGGAAACCCAGGTTTGTCAATTTAAAAAAAGGAAAACAAGTGAAATACAGACTGGTCATGCTGGTTAATACAGTACCATCTTATCTTGTCCTCAGGGTACCTATCGGGAGCCCCTGTTGTTGCTGGGTCCGTGGACACTTTGGACAACAATACATTCATAGAGAGGAGCTCAATAAATATTTGGCAACCAGGTAGTGTTCCAATCATTGTGACAAAATACACTTTACTATAACCGCAATCTAATGAACATGTTTATCATGAAACAATATGTGAAAGGTAGGATTATATACACTTACCTATGATACTATCTATAAAGCCGAGTCATAAATACTTGATCTGTATTTGTGTTTGTGAATTTGCAGGATTGACCTGTCATTTGTCTTGTTGTCACTGTTCATAGTACTATTCTAGTCCAGTCCAATCATCACTAATCTTCCTGCATCTTTGGCCACAGTTAGCGACGGTGTCTGTTCCATGGCTGAGATGAGCCCGGTTCTGTTTGGAGTGAACGCCACAGCAGGATGCCTGCTGGCTGTCAGCCTGTATAATTTGACCCAGTGTGATATTCTGAGGTAAGAGACTGACATGGACCGTGGGATTGGGTGTTATATGTACAGTGGGTATCCGTTATGTGTCACAAATGATTGGTTGTTTAGTGTTTTGTATGTACACTTTGTATGTTTATGATTGCACTTGTACTGTTTTTGCCGACCCTGTGCATGTGCACAGCAAAGATTCTTTTATATATTATTTTAATCCTTACATGATTTATACTTAGGGAGACTGTTGCCTCGCTCCAAGCTTCGCTCGTGACGGCAACACACGTGGCGAAGAGTGGCGACCCCAATTTCCGAAAGATGGCAGACTGGCTGAAGATAAGCTGTAAGTAGACCCACTGTTCTTTAGGACTCCCGGGTTAACAGCAGTCAGAAGATATACTACAAACCAATCATTTGTTTGTATTTGTGTGGTACCAAATACAAGTTCTTGCTCCCAAAACAATGTTTTCCTTTAAAATCTCCGAACTATTTCCAGATGCGCCAGTGAACGTGAGCAGAGCTACAGGAGCCGGCCACGGGTCGTGCTCCGGTGTCCCGTGGCACCAACACGTGCACGTGAGGAGCGCTGTCACAGGTGTGCTGGGTGGCGTTCCTCAGAGGGAGATACAGGCCCTGCTCGTCAGGTACAATGTCTTTCGTGTATCTTACTGTAAGATTTATGCTTGACAGTAAGTAAAAAGAGCCGCAATATATATATTTATATAATTAATATATTTATTTAACAGTAGGTTGCAGATTGTACAGGCAACATTTTTATCAGTGCACAATTATTCTTGATTTGTTTTCTTGTTTGTTTTTCAGTTACAAAATATCTAGTTGGAAATTGGAGTGTGGAGGAGGAGACCCCTCTTCCTGTTTGGATCCAATGGAGACACAATTATTTCCTGTCTCCTCTTCAGTCACTTTTACAGACATCCCTGTTAACACGGGGCCACCAAAAACCAGGTACTCCATCAGTAGACATCATATCGAGGTCATATGAAAAACGTTCAACCCTGACCTGTTGTGTCCATCACAACCCTGATTTTCTTGAATTTCCTCCCCAGGTTTCAAATCAACTTCACAGAGTATGACTGTGACAGGAATGATGTCTGCTGGCCAGAACTTGCATTTCCTCTTACCAGATATTACACAGGTAATTATTATTTATTTAATTACACTTTTTACAAGTCAATCGGAAAGTGTGTGTGTGTGTGTGTGTGTGAGAATAGTACAAAGTAAACTTAATCATTGATCTTTGCTTGTCTTCAGGTGAGCCATATTCACAGTCATTAGCCTGTGGCCTCATGTTGGTGTTCGCCTTCATGGTGGCCTCTGTTCTTGGAACTCCATGGAGACAGATAAGACAGGCGTGGAACACCTCCTCTCTGTAGCACATGACCCAACCTGATCCGTCATCCATATGAATCATTTACAAAAGAATGAAAATAGTTTTGAACTGTTCGTTAGTTCGTTTTTTCTACACTGTTTCTACTCTGTTATTTGCATAAACGTGATGTGCTTATTGGTTGACTCCAACGGGCTGTGCTTATTGGTTGACTCCAACGGGCTGTGCTTATTGGTTGACTCCAACGGGCTGTGCTTATTGGTTGACTCCAACGGGCTGTGCTTATTGGTTGACTCCAACGGGCTGTGCTTATTGGTTAACAACCTGAGCGTCACCGAGTCGTCTTCCTGTAGCAGTGACGTGGAGAGTTGTCCAAATGTCTTAAAGGAAATAAACTTTACCTTCTGGATGAACCCAGCTGCTACGGTTAGCACCGACTGGTCTCACTGACTGTTCTCTACCGACACCTAGCAGTAGTAAGTACTAGTAACTACACAACTAGCAGTAGTTTAACAACTAGCTAGTAGTATAACTACACAACTAGCAGCAGTAGTAGTTAGTAGTAACTAGTACACTTTCATTAGTTGTGGAGGATGAAACACAGAGGAGTATGACGCGGTGCTGGAGGACTCGTTACGTGGTAACTTTGGCTAACAGATAGCGGCTAGCTCTCATGCTAGTACTAGCATAATCGGCTCCGTGTGAAAGGAAGGAAGGGAAAGCGAAGCCGTCGTCATGGGCTCGTCGTTCCGCAGCGAGGAGCTGTGTCTGGCCCAGCTCTTCCTCCAGTCCGGGTCGGCCTACGACTGCGTCGGGGAGCTGGGGGAGACGGGACTGGTCCAGTTCAGAGACGTGAGTCCCGTTTGAGCCTCTCGAACCTCCTGCAGCGAGCCTGTGTAATGATGAATATAATGATGAATATCATGTTGTTGAATATCATGTTAGATATCATGTTAAATATGTTAAATATCATGATGAATATCATGTTGAATATCATGTTAAATATGATGTTGAACGTGTCTCTGGTTCAGCTCAACCCCAGTGTCAACTGCTTCCAGAGAAAGTTCGTCAATGAGATCAAACGATGTGAAGAAATGGAAAGGATTCTCGGTGAGGAAACACTGAACACAACGAGCATGCCCTTAACCCTATCTACTGTCTTGTTGTAGATTAATACAAACAACTAATTAGGCGTTTGAAGGACACGTTGAAGTGCAGGTTTGCTTTCAAACATCAATGAGTGAGTTAACATCTTGGACACACGATAGACAGAGACACAGCCGGGGTCTTTTTAAACTGTGCTCACTTAAAGTGTTAACTTTAAGAAAGAAATACTCTACTGTTCACAGGATACCTTTTGAGGGAGATCAAGAAAGCTGACATCCCACTGCCAGACAGAGATGCCAACCCGGTGGCTCCCTTGCCCAAGCATGGCATGGCTACCATGGTCAGCCACCTGCCACAGTTCCGTGTTCTCTTGTTTTAGAAGAGTTACGGTTAAAGTTCCTTGATGAGCAATTATTTTGTTAGGTGGTTGCATGTTATGAATCATGTCTCTTTGCATGTTATATCTCAAATTTATTAATAATGACATTGATATGACTGTTATTATGTTATTACAACTAGGCACATTGTGTATTTATGTTTGTGTTAATTATTCATTTAACTAGCTTATTCCCAAATACTTCGTTCTATTAAGTTTTATATATTTTCATTACTTAGCTTGCCTGGTGTCTACTTAATCAGAGTTGACCTGCTTGTAGCATATGCGATGGCTGCAGGCGCAGCTGACACTGTGTGTGTGTCTACCTTCACAGGAGCAGCTGCAGAGGCTGGAAGCCGAGTTAAGTGAGGTCACCAGGAACAAAGAGAAGCTGCACAGAAACCTGCGAGAGCTGACGGAGTACACGCACATGCTGCGTGTCACCAAGACCTTTGTTCAGAGAAGCAGTGAGGTTAGTAGTGCCATGTTCTGTCTGTTTCCTGCCCAGGCTCTGTGTTGTTCTGCTGTAACGTAGTAGGACTGCTGGATGCCAGATTAGACTCTCTGTACTTAAAGGTATCATAGGTTGCATCATGCAGTTGAAAGACTGCTTCCCCTCGAATTCTAAAAGATGCTGTTACTGCTGTTGATTTTATTTATTTTTGTAGAGTGGGTCATCAAGTCCAGGGTTGTTGGTTCGATCCTCCAAGTGTTCCAGCAAGGCACTTAACACCTGACTGTTCCAGTTGTGCTGGTTGTGTGTGTGTGTGTGTGTGTGTGTGTGTGTGTGTGTGTGTGTGTGTGTGTGTGTGTGTGTGTGTGTGTGTGTGTGTGTGTGTGTGTGTGTGTGTGTGTGTGTGTGTGAAGCCCTTGTGACAGATACTTGTACGGTCTTCTATTTGACATTTTCCACCCCTCTGGTGTGTGTTCCAGCATGAGCCCCACCAGGCCCGGTACGAGGAGTTTCCCTTCCTGGAGAAGGATGCTGCCCTGGACTGCACCAGCATGCAGAGGATGGGGGCTAAGCTCGGGTGAGGGACCGTGGTTTAGAAGAGGTCCATCTAGCCGGTGCTGTCCGATGGGACAGTATGTACTTCTGTTAAAGTTATCGCCCAACCGTTCTTTTGAGATTATTTCTGATATTGGTCCTTACTGTAATCCGCTCCAGAATGGAATATAGACAATTCAACTATGATATTCAGTTCCATAGCTTTCTTTATTAATTAATTCAATCATTTTTAATTGAGTTATTATTTTCTCCCGCATCCCATAGCTTTATTTCGGGACTGATTCAGAGGCCGAAGATCGAGGCCTTCGAGCGTATGCTCTGGAGAGTCTGTAAGGGCTACACCATCCTCAGCTACTCTGAGGTTGACGAGTTTCTGGAAGACCCTGACACGGTAACACTCTCTCTCTCTAGTCTACCGCCTGTATTACAATGTAGCTTTAACATCAGATTACGCATTAACCATGCTTCATGGGATGACTAAACACAGGGTTTTCACCGTAATTTGTGAGTATTTCCAGTAAAGGACATGTCATGCAATACACACACTGAGGTCATTGTAAAAAAAAAAAAGAAGGAATTCTGTATGATTTTTATGGATTTATACAATATTTCTTGGTTACATTTAGTCTGAAGATGAACTGCATAACATTGTGTGGGAGACATTTTGCAGTTGATTTGTTTGGTCAAGATCTATCAAGTGCTAATCCTGTCCTGCTTGAGGAGTTTGTTAGTGTGTCTTCACCCTCTGCAATATTTTGACCAAGGTCATAAATCAACTCACTGTTCCAGCCTGTTCATGTTTATCTTTAGGGCGAGCCTACAAAAAGCGTGGTGTTCCTGATCTCTTACTGGGGAGAGCTAATCGGTCAGAAAGTCAAGAAAATCTGTGACTGGTAATGATTTGGAGCTACTTGCGAGACATAAGATAATTAGGTATATTTCATCTCTTGTTGTTCTTTCTCCGTCTCCTTTATGAATATGTGTGTGTATTCCCTCTTCCAACCAGCTACCACTGCCACTTGTATCCATACCCCAGCAGTAGTGAGGAGAGGACTGACGTCGTGGAGGGACTTGGAACCCGCATCCAGGACCTGCACACGGTACAGCCTGCTCTCTCAATCGCTCTTGTTGCTAAGATACCTAATTGGTAACCAGGAGTTGCTCCCTTTGTCAGTTAAACTGTTGTATTCTTTAACCAGGAGAGGTTTTCTCGCATGGCGCCTTTTGGCCGCTGCTCAAATTAAGTCTTGCTTTCTGTGTGTGTAGGTCATGT
The DNA here is from genome assembly GCA_900323305.1 of Trachyrincus murrayi. NCBI lineage: Eukaryota > Metazoa > Chordata > Actinopteri > Gadiformes > Macrouridae > Trachyrincus > Trachyrincus murrayi. Next base: position 23,397 of record OOFB01038381.1, read on the forward strand.
GGTTAGTGGAGGAAAGATCCTAAAATATTTATACCGCTCAGAGTTAAAAAAAACAGTCGTCGTTAACACATGAATTGGCAGTTTGTGGTCATGGCATTACCAGCGTGGCCAGCCCTTTATCATAGTTTCAGTTTTTTCGACCCTGTTTATCCAAGAAGCAGAATTACATTAACCGTGAGCATGTGATCAACACGAGACCACGGCTGAAAGCTAGCTAGCAATTTCCTCCCCCATGCTCCCCCTCGTCACTGTATCTGTCTCTCTCTACCTCTCTCTCTACCTCTCTCTCCTTTATGAATGACTGTCCTTGCAGGCTGCCTTACAATATAATGATCTCACGATGTGTTCTATTAGACCAAATTGTTTGTGCAGTAAATTGTTGATAAAACATTGTGATATTCAGAACAATTATATGTGTATTTATGTTGTTGCCTCGTCAACATCCACATGGCTGTAAGATTCCCCGCGTATCATTTTTACTACGAGACCCAAACAGCCCCGTGCTGTGATCCCCCAGGTCCTGCTGAGGACAGACGACTACCTGCGGCAGGTGCTGAAGAAGGCCTCGGAGTCCGTCTACGTGTGGTTCATCCAGGTGAAGAAGATGAAGGCCATCTACTACATCCTCAACATGTGCAGCCTTGATGTCACCAACAAGTGTCTGATCGCCGAGGTGTGGTGTCCCGTCGGCGACCTGGGCGCCGTGCGGCGGTCGCTGGAAGAGGGCTCGGTAACAATTAGTTGTTTTTCTATCTTGTTTTTCTATCTCGTTCATTTTTTTTTTTCACATACTGGCCCCAAGACAATTTTTACTGGCCCTCGCTCAAAGTTGTAATTATCAGCGCTGGAACACAAAACCAAACACTTTTGTTGCTTGTCATGTTTATTATATTTATTATTATTTATTTAAGCAAATGCAAACGGTGCAAACATAGCGAGCGCTCTCCCCTCCCGACAGCCATCTTTGTACAACATATCTTACATATTGCAATTTCCATTTTATAATGCAAATATACTGTGTATATATATATATATCACATTTTTTAGCACTGGCCCGATCGACACCCCCCGATCTTGCTCTTTCATAATGCTTTTTTATTTAGCTGTGTCCTTTTTGTGAATATTTGGAAACGCTATCTCCTTGGAATGTGAGGTCTCTATTCATGACATTCGTTGCGTAATTGGGACCGCTGGTCGTTCATTTAACTGACGTGGAAAAGAGAGGTTTGGTAAGTAAACTGTAACTATATTCACAGTGCTGGTCCTCCTGAAGTCATTTATTTAGCGATGTTCTCTGGTCCCGCGGTCTCCTTGTGCACACGTCTCTCTGACGTGGCTAAATGGGGAGGAAAGGCCTTCAACTAAATGGTGTTGCAGTATGCACTAATAGTTTGGTGTATGTAGATGTACCCGCTAACGTTAGCAAGCCTAGTGTTTCCATTCAAGCTCACGGTGTAATTGGATTACATTTGTCGTTGCAGAGGAAAAGCGGAGCCACCGTGCCTTCCTTTGTCAACCGAATCCCCAGCAATGACACCCCCCCCACCCTAATAAGGACCAACAAATTCACCTCTGGCTTCCAGAATATTGTGGACGCGTATGGAGTGGGCGCATACAGAGAGGTTAACCCAGGTAGGAGGACCCCCGTGTTTGTACATTAAAGTATACATGTGTCTGAGGGGTGGGTGGGTGTTAAAGTGACGTTCCACCGGCACAGCCACCTTTTTAGTGTGATCATAGTGTCCCAAGCTGTCGAAATGAACCCACAAACCAAACAAAAATGCTGTGAAGAAACTACAGACGCAGAGTTGGATAATATTGTTAATTTACTACAACGTCCATGGGGCATTGCGCGGCTAGCGTGAGTGGAGTCGGAATTACGGGAACTTGTTTACATCCGGGCCAGAGAGTGTTCAGAGAGGCAGATACAAGCTCAGCTACTTTTGTTTAGAGTATTTTATATTTCTCGACCTGCGGACTATGTGGATAACATCAGGCCATCATACAGGATGTTATGTGATAACATCATGTCGCCATACAGGATGTATTTTACCTGCGGACTATACAGGATATCGATTTGATAAAGCGGCTGCCATCACATTTCACACGTAACTATTGAGCGTTGTGAAACAGTAAACAATGCTGTCTGCGTTATTATAATATATCCATTGTCTCTAACAGTTGATTGTGCCAGGTCCCACTTCCACATCAGCAGGACTGGTCTGTACAGTCTTCTGTAGCTGCTGCAGACATTGTAATCCTCGTCTTCATGGTATAAATGCCAGACATTGTAATCCTCGTCTTCATGGTATAAATGCCAGACATTGTAATCCTCGTCTTCATGGTATAAATGCCAGACATTGTAATCCTCTCTTCATGGTATAAATGCCAGACCGTAATCTTCATGAGCCTGCTGTGGTTCGGTTTCGCTAATACTACATGAGTGAACTCTGAAAATTGTAGTTGAGTAACTGCAATACTGCATATTATATATTTAATATTCGCTTGTAGTTTTTTGAAAAACCGGAAGTCCCGGGAAAAAGCCATTTGCCGGGACATTCCGGGCAATGAAAATAGACATGTTGATCCACAGAACGCATTTACAAGCAGTTTTTTTTGCCATTTGGAGACAATTAAAATATCAAACTGGTGGAACGTCCCTTTAAGAGTAAGTGAGAAACGGATAAATGGCAAACTGTGTGTGTGTCTGTCTGTCTGTCTGTCTGTCTGTCTGTCTGTCTGTCTGTCTGTCTTATTTTACTATTATTTAATAATTGCACCCCTGCTTTCCTTCTCATGGATTTCTCTCCACACACACACACACACGCACATGCACACAGAGAGAGAGAGACTAAATGGTCCTGGCCAGCCCCAGGTACACACACACACACACACACACACACACACAGCCAAACAGGGAGAAAAGGGGCGGGGTCTAGAATCCTAGTCATGCGTCGTGTGCTCCTCAGCTCCGTTCACCGTCATCACCTTCCCCTTCCTGTTTGCCGTGATGTTCGGGGACCTGGGCCACGGGGTCATCATGGCTCTGTTTGCCTTCTGGATGGTCATGCACGAGAACAACCGCAAGCTGAAGCACACCAGGAACGAGGTCAGAATCACTTCTCAGTATTCAGTCTTTTTTTACATCCGCATGTAAAGCGCCTTGGGTCCAGATGAAAGGCCATTTAAAAATATAATTTATTGTAATTTATTATTATTAAATAAATTATCTTTTGATGACCGTTTGTTGATCTGTTATTTGATTTCCTTTAATGATCGTATTAATTAATTATTGCACAGTTTGATAATATCCTGATTTAGTTTATAAATTTCCCCATTGGTTCATGATAAGGCTTTAATAAAACCACTGCATTATGTAATCCTCCGCATATCCTTTTTAATATTGTCCAATATAATTCAGTACGGTATAATAGTGCGTGCGTGTGCAGGTCTGGAACACGTTCTTCGAGGGCCGCTACATCATCCTGCTGATGGGCCTGTTCTCCATCTACACCGGGCTCATCTACAACGACTGCTTCTCCAAGTCCCTCAACCTCTTTGGCTCCGGCTGGAGCGTCAAGGCCATGTTCACAGCACGCGTGTGGACGTCAGTACATGTCCAGAAGCATTATGATCTGGGTTATGTTTTCACAGAATAGATATTTATATATATAATATATCAAAATATCCAAATGTCCATTGCTTCTGTCTTAAATGACAGCGATGCCGATGTTGCCGCTAATCGTGTCCTGAGCCTGGACCCGAACATCACTGGGGTGTTCAACGGACCGTACCCGTTGGGGATTGATCCGGTGAGTTGACCTGACCAGGGGAAAGGTTTTCATCCTGGTGTGAAAGTAGTGTGTTGATGTCTTGTTAACATCAAGTAGTGTGTTGTTGTCTTGTTAACATCAAGTAGTGTGTTGTCTTGTTAACATCAAGTAGTGTGTTGTCTTGTTAACATCAAGTAGTGTGTTGATGTCTTGTTAACATCAAGTAGTGTGTTGTGATGACACTTTGACTTTCATTAACAATGCAGATCTGGAACCTGGCCACCAACCGCCTGACGTTCCTAAACTCCTATAAGATGAAGATGTCTGTGATTCTGGGACCTGGAGGATTACTGACACCTGCTGGCCCGTAGCGCCCCCCACTGGCCTGGAGGATTACTGACACCTGCTGGCCCGTAGCGCCCCCCACTGGCCTGGAGGATTACTGACAT
>OOFB01038381.1:27641-47318 GCA_900323305.1 Trachyrincus murrayi
GTGTCTGTTCGGCTACCTGGTGTTCATGGTCGTCTACAAGTGGCTGGCCTTCTCGGCCTCGGCGTCCAGAGGGGCTCCGAGCATCCTCATCCACTTCATCAACATGTTCCTCCTGCAGGGGGGCGGGATGCAGCCCCTCTACCCGGGACAGGTACCAAGCCGTGTGTGTGTGTGTGTGTGTGTGTGTGTGTGTGTGTGTGTGTGTGTGTGTGTGTGTGTGTGTGTGTGTGTGTGTGTGTGTGTGTGTGTGGCACAGTTCAAACTGGTTGGAGGCGACATAAAAACAGGGGATAGGATGTTACACCTGGTTTTTGGTTATGTATTAAATGGCATAGATTACTTTGTTCAAGATCATAGAAGACATCGTTTAAAACAAAAACATTATTTTGGGTTCACTGACACTTTGAATTGGGAAATGAATACATGAATGTGTATATTTATAGATGGATGGATGGAAAATGCCATTTTCTTTCATATGTGACCTTGAATGGCTTTTCTGTAGTGGTCATATTACTTCAAACACATTACAAGTCTATCCCTTCTAAGCTGTAGAAGGATGCTTGATGCAGGCTCATGTTCTCCATCCAGGCTGGGCTGCAGGTGTTCCTGTTGGTCGTGGCGCTGCTCTCTGTCCCCGTCCTCCTGCTGGGGAAACCCCTCTACCTTTACTGGCTCCATAATGGAGGCCACCGCCTCGGGATGTACAGGGTGAGAGCGCCTGCCTTCCCCTGTGTTTGTCTTGGTGTTATGCACACAGGTGACTGATGTCTCCACGCCTCTCTCTCTGTCTGTCGGTGTCTCTCTACCCGCAGGGCTATGAGCGTGTGCGGCGTGGCAGCGAGGAGGAGCTGTCTCTGATGCGCACTCAGGACATGGAGGAAGGCAGCGGTCACGGTGACCTCTCCGCCGGCCGAGAGCCCCAGAAAGACCAGGTCAGAACCACTGCACCAAATCATTAAATAGTTAGCGTATTACTTTATCAGGGTCCCGTGAGGGATTCAAACTCTGCTTGCACACTGCCCCGACAAACACAACACCGAACATTAGAATGTTGGCCAACACCGATTCAACTTGTTGGGCAACAACACCTCCTCCTAACCTCCTCCGACAGCGGGTTCACCGGCCCGACGTCCGTGTGTAGCGTAGTCGTAGGTATTAATAAGTCTTACATTTAATGCATGGGTCTTATTTTTTGTGGGGCTCTATGGAGATACAAAATATTACTGTGGTAGTTTCCCCTGCCACATGTCAGCTTTCCAGGGCTTCCCCAACAGCAGGACACAGGCAGGTGATTAAACCGGTTTATTGTACAGTTTGACAACAGAGCAGATGGTACATGCGAGCGCTCCTCTCGAGTGTGTGTGCTGGTGGCTGGTTTAACCTGTGGGCGTGATTGGCCAACGCCCCACAGGTGTGCAGCCTCACCCAGCAGCCCCAGAGTCTCATCAGTCTGACTCTGACCAGGTGAGGCTGCTTAAACCAGCCACCAACAACACACACTCCACAATTTGTTTTGTATTTGATATGCTGTAGTCATAGTAACCTGTAGTTTCTTGAGTAACCAGCCTGGTTCTCTCTGTTTGTTTGCGGTGTGTGGACAGATAAACTTTGCGGATGAGTTCCTGCACCAGTCCATCCACACTATAGAGTACTGTCTGGGCTGCGTCTCCAACACAGCCTCCTACCTGAGACTCTGGGCCCTGAGTCTGGCTCATGCACGTACGTCTGGAAGTGTGTGTGTGTGTGTGTGTGTGTGTGTGTGTGTGTGTGTGTGTGTGTGTGTGTGTGTGTGTGTGTGTGTGTGTGTGTGTGTGTGTGTGTGTGTGTGTGTGTGTGTGTGTGTGTGTGTGTGTGTGTGTGTCAGTACATTCTCCTGGCCCAGCCGTCGTTGGTTGCCAAACCTCTCATGTCTGTGTTCTGTCCGCTGTAACAGAGCTGTCGGAGGTTCTGTGGAGTATGGTGATGCGCGTGGGTCTGCGTGTGGACAACAGCCTGGGGATCGTGTTCCTGGTCCCGATCTTTGGCCTGTTTGCTGTACTAACGGTGTCCATCCTGCTGGTGATGGAGGGTCTCTCTGCCTTTCTCCATGCCCTCCGGTTGCACTGGTAAGATGACGCCCAATACACACTGCTAGCGGCACACTCAGCCAGGGCAGTCTGGCTGAGTGAGACAGACAGACAGACAGACAGGATGCCGTACTCCGTTCCAGCGCCACCAGGTAACATCTCAACAGGGCTGTCACGTCGATGACATTTAGTTGACATCATTGTTTTTTCACATTTCATTTCTGAAACGGTTTTATTTGAATAACGCTTCAAAAAGCAAAACTACGATATCACGAGTAAGTGCTGTGTGGAGGAAGTCAGTGACTTTGGGATCCGCTCTCGGTCCGAGTCCCACTCGGTTACGGCAGAGCTTCGATGTAAAGCGGGTCTCACACCGGAGCGCCGCGTAGTAGAAAGGCCAACACGCCTCAGAGGATTACATTTCAGGTCTTGTTCTGTGTTTAATATGACGGGTAATGGATGGCGCTGTGATGCCCGCCAACGTTTTGAGCAGCGCTGGAAGTGAAAGCGCGGCTGTAAGGCGGTGCCGGTGTGAGCGATCTCACTGGAAACACGACCCACTTAACTTGTTCATTTGTCCTTTTCCTCTTCTGAAAGAACTAATAAGAGTACCGTTAAAGGATCGATAAGCAATATGAATAAGAGTAGTAGTATCGTTAACATCTTAACGATACCCATCCCTAGTGGGTTAGGGTTAGGCACCCCCAAAGACCAAAGAAAACCCGCCTTCCACCAATGGTTAGGGGTGGCCATAATCGACATACATAATGGTAGCATAACAAGCAAAACAGTTTGAATAAAGTTACATTGTTAGAAAGAACGTTGGATTACAACATTGACTTGAATAAAAAATAAATGTTGTTTTTTTTTATCCACAGGGTGGAGTTTCAGAACAAATTTTACAGCGGGACCGGAATCAAGTTTTCTCCATTCTCCTTCTCACTCCTGCCCTCCAGCTTCGACCATGATGGATTTCTTTAGGGGGGGGGGCAGCAGCCATCTTGTCCATTTGGCAAACAGCCGTAGTGTGCCAGCAAGGTTCAGTGCTTCTTAAGACCACCTCAAAGGAGATGACGACCAGAGTGAATTGTTTTGTTTATAGTTTTCACATTTAACAAATGTATTCTATGAGAAGCTCCCTAGAACTCATAAGGCATTGAGAATAAAACACTTTTTTAGCCATTCTGTGCACCACCGATAAATTATTTTCAAACAAAGTTTGGAAGGTGGAAGTTCTCGGTCATGTGTGAACTTTAACTTCAATGCTTTTCTCTGTGGTTATGTTTTTATTGTAGTCACTCTGGGATAGAGAAAAATCACTTTATTGTAAGCTGCAGTTTCAAATATTTTGATGCACTGACTGCCTTATAGAAGTTCAACCAAATGATGGCCATTTTTCCTTTGTTATGTACAAAGGATTTTTCACTTTTCATTATTGAAGAGTGTTGACATATAAATGTGATGAGAGATGTAGAATTTGTAGAATTTTTAAAATAAGATATATATTTTTAAGCAGTGCATCAATGAATGTGTTCTCCCCCATTCCCCAATACTTATTTAAATATTCACATAGTTGCTACTACAGTTAGTATATTTCCAGCCATTGTGTAATAGAAGAGTTCTTTATGGCTGTGTCCATTCGCTGGCTCAGAAATTCCTGTGAGGTTTTCTAAGCCTGAATTCTGACCTCGAGGGTCAAAGCCGTCTCACCAACAGACACAGTATTCCTTCATGATTGGTTCTTTTATAGTATTGTGATCACCATACTATGTGAACTCATGGCGGAAAATCATACAATTAGCTTTCATAGAAGTTTTTACAAGGGACATATGGTTTAAAACTGGTAACACTGTGAGATCTACTCTTCTGTCCTTTGTTTTTTATTATTCATAATAATGCCACTCGATTGGGGTGTTAAAGAGATGATCTGATATGCCCTGTCTGAATGTATGCATGTATGTGCAAATGTCTTCATTTGTGCCCATACTTTCCCTGGTTTCCTTTGATCTTATTGTTTGATTTATGTTTTTGTTCACTGACAAATAAATGTTTTGTTCCTAATATCCAAACTCTCTCCTTCGTTGGTAGGCCTATGTGTGATGCGTTGTGCGCAGACTCCTTTGAGATTTGTAATTGAGGACCCCTGTCCTAGACGTTCTCATCTGAAACGGGGTGCCCAAAATGAGCGTGATTGCGAGAGAGAGGGCGGGTCTTCGGAGGGGGCAATATCCGTTTCAATTGACTTCTGATAGAGCGATATCCGCTTCCGTTAGGCTACATGCTGTAGACCGGGATAACGCTACACCTCATGACCCTCTCTCAGGAAGTTGACATGTTGTCATAGCAACAGCTCAGTCGCCACCAAAGTTGTCAATTTGATGCTCGTCAATTTATAAGGTAGCGTAGCATTTTACAGCGGATAGCTTCATTTAAAGTTTATTAAAGGCCGATTAGGACAATTAGGCGAACAGAGAAATGCAATGTTTCATTTACTCAAAATATAACTAAAATAAAAATGGTTCATGACGATTTAAGGGTGGAGTGGATCCGCGCCCGTATATTCTCCTATTTCTATTTACCAAATCCCGACTGCTTTGAAGAACTGCTAAGTCGAGCGGATGGAGAAGATGAACAGAAAATAATTCAGTTTCTGAACAACGTCACCGAGGAGGAGTCTTCATCAGCCCTTCTTTTTTACAAAGGGGTCAGGGAAGAAGAGGTCGAAGTTCAAGTTCCAGCCGGTGGGTAACACTGAGTCACCTAACCCTAACCCTACTAACCCTAACCCTAACCCTACTAACCCTAACCCTACTAACCCTAACCCTAACCCTAACCCTCCTAACACTAACCCTATTAACCCTAACCCTCCTAACCCTAACCCTCCTAACCCTAACCCTATTAACCCTAACCCTAACCCTAACCCTACTAACCCTAACCACTGCTTACTGACATTTACTGACATTGACTCCGTTATTTGCCTATTTATTAACATATTTGACACACTTATTCATTCATTTATTTATTCTGAATGATGTCCTGTAGTCCTCCATACGCTGTGTGTTTATGAGTAGTGGTACCCAGCTCCCCTGGCCACTACTTGTCACTCAAAACCAAATACTTGCATCATTAGCTTGTGGGTTTCAGCTTTACTTGGACCTACGAAATACACACCGATACTAGGCCTGCTGTACTAACACCATTTATACCTTATTATTAACATTTGATCATGTCACCTCGTCCTGTGACCTCATACTTTAGACAAGACCAAAAAGGACTCTCTGACTCCCACCAATGAAGCCGATGAGTTGGATGAAAAGCACGAGCAGGCTCCTTCCACTGTGAGTTATTGCTGAAACTGTAGTTATTTAAGACGTCACAAGGGTGAGTTTTAGTATCCCAGCAACTACGCCTTAATATTTACAGCATGATAGGAATAATAATCACATTAATTATAACGTCATTCTTAGTAACATTATTATTGATATTATGGCTGTAGAAGTGTTGAGATGGTGTTTGTTATTCCAGAGGGTGGAGGTCCAAGTGGTTTACCACCTTGAGCTCCACGTCACTGTCAACCATATTCCAGAGATGACCTCCAGTCTGCTCTACTTCCTCAGGAACACAAAGGGTGAGTGACAACAGTGTTTATTATATGAAAGGAAAGAAAAGAGTAAATCTACACCTATAGTATTGACCTGTGTACTATATCACGTGAATTGCAATATACCTTTCCTTAAAGCTGCTGTGGGTAAGATCAGGGAAGAAATGCCCTGATTGGTCAGAAATGAGCTGGGAGCGGTCTAAGATCTAAATGGTCTCGTACAGAGGCAGACAGTCAACTAAAACAGATATTCTCACAGATCATTTCACTCACTAATATCTGACGGATGGCTATGCAATTTATAACAAATTACACTCAAATAATAGCTCTTAAATCTTACCTAGAGCACCTTTAAGCTATTCCATGAGAAATAAAATGATTTGATTATTGAAACACTATAAATCACTACCACCTCCTGTTCCTCCTCTCTCCAGTGAAGGGTTAGTGATTGTATTAGTGATTGTATTAGTGATTGTATTAGTGCTTGTATTAGTGATTGTATTAGTGATTATATTAGACATTGTATTAGTCGTGTTCTAAGCCATGTGCTTGTTCTCCAGTGGGGCATAGCATGTATAACACTGTGTGTGACCGAGGTACTATAGTTCCCTGCCTGTTGCAGAGACCATGGTGGAGCCTGTGGACATGAGTGAAGCGAATGAGCTGATGCCCCAGGTGATGGAGATCGGCATGCTGAACGGACACTCTCTCGTTATGCTGAAGGACGTCCTCAACCATGTGTGTATATATACACCACTGCTGTGTAGCTACTAGTAGCAACTAGTAGCTAATATTAGTAGTGCTACTACTACTGCTACCACTAATACTTCTAGTAGTCACTAATGCCACTAATTATATTATTACTACTGTTAGTATTACTACCACTGCCACTGATACCTCTAGTACTACAGGTACTACTACCACTGCTGTTACTACTGCCAAATAATACCCTTCATTGTCTCTTTTGTAGTTGTTCTGAAAGAACACGAAAGGTTCACGAAGAGTGTCCAAAATAACACAAAGCACAAATGTGTTCTTGACAGCCAACAGTGGTCTGCACAACTATAACTGTGTTGATTTGATTGATTGATTTGATCTGCCAAATGACTCAATGTCAGCAGGAGGATGAATCCCACTCTGCCTCCTCTCCCTGCAGGTGTACACGCCCCTGCTCTCTTTGGGCCAGCTGAACGCCACCAAGGAGGCGTCCTCCCGGTCCCAGGACTCCTCCCCAACGAGGGGGGGAGACAGACGGCCGGAGTCCAAAGGGATGCTGGTGATGTGGGATGATCTGCTCAACAGCACCCACAAGTTCCTGGGCCACATCAACAGGACCCTGCAGCAGCTGGACGGTGGGTGTTAATGTTTGGTCCTGAGAACAACAAGGCACATGTCTCTGCATTGATGTGAGAAACAATTGGCCCACAGGCTTCCTTTGTTTTCATTAAACATTTTTATTTAACCTTTATTTAACCGGCAAGTCATTAAGAACAAATTCTTATTTAGAATGACGGCCTGGCAAGTGGCAGAAGCCTGAGGGAAAGCTGAAACATAAAATGGTTAAGAATACAAAAACACAGAAGAAGCAACATTCAAAAACATCAAAAACAAGCACAAATAAAACTTTGAAAAAACTTATCCTTTATCCTTCTCACAAGTAGTGAGTCTTTCATTGGTGATGTCTGGTACGCATGTGTCAGCTTTGGCATATAAAGTAGTCATCTTTTGTTGCTTGTGTTTTTGCCACATTATTAAGAATTCACACCAGTTGCGTTGTGAACAGTTGAGCTGACTTTGTATGTGCTGTTCTTATTAAAAGTCCAACCATGTTTTACTGACTTACTTTCCTTATCTTAACATAATATATGGAGGTTTTGCAATCTGGTTTAAAGGGAGGATCAAGCTGAACATCCCTGAGATGGACCTGGAAGAAGAGGTAGATGTGTTGGTGTCTAGACCAGAGGTGGTGGGTATGCTGGAACAGTGTGTGATGAACTGGCACACTCAAATCACTATCATCATCGAAGAGCAGCTGAAGAAAAAGCCCCAGGTCTGTGAATGTGTATTTTAGCCAACTTACAAAACCATTTCACAGTTATTCAGAAGCCATTATTGGTCTTTTTATCCTTCATGTTTTTGCCTGTGTCTGTGTGTTTTAAGGCTCCCGGTCCGATGGCTGAGATAGATTTTTGGCGAGAGTGTTCGGCGATCCTCAGTGCTCTGAGTGAGCAGCTAAATCTGCCTGTAGCAAAGAAGATAGTGGCGGTGTTGACTAAGGTGGATCCGGTGACAGTTCACAATCTGGAGCTGTCTGTGGTTGAGCTCACAAGCTACCATGTGGAAGCAGAGCAGAACGTACGCTTCCTCAACACACTGGAGAGACACTTTAAGGTAAGCCATATTCTACCACCTAACTACCACAGATGATTCTTTACAAATTATTTAGTATTTTTACTCAATAACATTGCATTTCTATTCCTGCAATTGTTAGTTCTTCTTTGTTGTAATGTTAGCGATACTGTCGTGTACTGTACTGTTGTGTTGTCAACTGTTTCTCTGTGTTGTTAGCGGTTATTAGCTGTCATTAACTGTTTCTAACTCTATTGTAGAACCTGGCAACAGGAGCAGACTTTGGTGTGATCCTGAACACCACACCACAGATGATGAATAGCCTGAGACTGGTGTGGATCATCTCTAGTCACTACAACACGGATGAGCGCATGGTCCCTCTGATGGAGCGAATTGCCTGGGAATTGTCTGAGCGCGTCAAGCAAGTTGTCAATGTCTGTGTGCTGTTTAAGTATGTATCCCCCGCCATCACCGGCATGTCATTTCTCTATTCAGTACCAGCTGATCTGAGATGTAGTTTACCCATATCCCATACCCATTAGTTTACCCACCGCATCATTTCTATTGTATGAACAGAGATGAAAGGGAAGTGGCAAAAGCCAAGGTGCAGGATGGAAAGATGGTTCTGGATCAGTGGAAGGAGTGCTACTTCGAGGTAAGAGCCAAGATTGAAACTTCAGCCGGGGATCCTCGCTGGGAGTTTGACCGGAAGAGGCTCTTTGAGAAGACTGACTACATGGCCTCTATCTGCCAGGACCTTTACAATGTTCTGCAGGTCAGTAAAGACCAAGGAGTAACACAGAGACGTTCCAGTCATGCTGTATAATGTGTCAAATGAAATAGGGAAAGAAAGGGAAAAGACATAGAGCTCCTGGACTAACATGTCTACCTTGATCTGACCAAGTATAGATCCTGGAGGAGTTTTCTAACATCTTTGGACCCGAGCTCAAGGCTGTGACGGGGGATCCTAAACGTATCGACGATGTGTTACGCCGGGTGGATCGTCTGGTTGTGCCCATACAGGAAGTGAGCTTTGATCCTTTCATCATGCAGAAGAGGAACAGCTGGAACATTATCATGCAAGACTTCAATACGAAGGTTACGGTGAGTGTAGAAGAGGCACAATGAGAAGGTTCAATACTAAATACATGATTCACTCATTGTAGGTCTGTGTCTGTTTTAGGCTTTTGAAGAAGAGGCCATCAGCTTTATCGACCAGTCGTTCAAGAAGCTGCGCTCTGCAACAGCTGCTTTTGACATGCTGCTAAAGTTTAAACACATCCGATCGAGAGAAGCTCTCAACAAACAGATGATGAAGAAGTTTAATGATATCCTTGCTCAGTATTGCAAAGAGGTACACCAATAAAATGAACCACAATTCTTAGAAAACAAAAGAATGAATGTGTCCATACAAAGCACTAAACCATTTGTCTAAGTTGTCTATTAAGTTATGGAAGACATTTAACAACATGGTAAATTAATCGTAAATATGAAATATGAAAACGTAACGTTTTTGTCTGGGTTGTGGGTGGGGTAGGTGGACATGATTAGTAGGAACTTTGATGCACACAAAGAGAAGCCTCCATTCAACAACCAGCCCCTGGTGGCAGGAGCCATATCCTGGGAGCGCTTGCTCTTCAGACGCATCAAGAACCCCATCCTGCGCTTCCAGGAGATAGGGGAGATGCTGGAAAGTGAGGAGGGCAAGGAGGTCAGAGCAGCTCCTAGATAGCACCATTCATATTTCACTGTTACACGATGGCAATGGTTTCCCATGTCTTGTTCCGTAAGGCCAAGGCCAAGTACCTGCAGGTTGGGAGGCGCATGAGGGAGTATGAGCTGCAGACGTATGAGCGCTGGCGACAAGAGACAGAGAAGGTCCTGCCACTGCTGATGAAGAGAAACATACTGGTCATGTCCGCCGATACGGCCGATGTTGGAGGAAGCCAAGTCAAGAAGGTTTGTGTCATTCTTCTACTACAGTGTCCGAAGACGTACGAGTCATAGTCGATTGTTGAAACATTACATAATCTATTCATTGTATCTCTTGAATTTTAGGATCCTTCAACGCGGGAACTCCGCTTGGACAGGAACGTGAGATATCATTTGAACTTTGCTCCCGAGGTCAAGGAGATCATTTCTGAGACGATGCACCTCGAACAACTGGGGTTTCCTGTGCCTGAGCTGGCAAGAAATGTTGCTCTACAGGGAGAAAGATTCCTACTATTGTACGATAATTTGAGAGTTCAACAAATCTTTATTGTAACACAATTAAATACAAACTAATTCCATTCATAATCCACAATGTCACAAATGACGGTCATCTCTGTCTGCAGATACATGGATGGCCTGACAGACCTGTTGAACCGCTACCACTCTCTGATGGACAGTCTGAACGATGCTCAGTTTCTCCTGTTGGAGGAGCACATCCTGGAGCTGAGGAAAGTGATGCGCTTTGGGTCCAAGATGCTCAACTGGAACTCCTTGGGTACACATGCTCATAGGGGGCACCCTTTCCTCTATGGATGGTTAGATATGTGGGCATAATAAAAAATAACAGCAAAATAACTGAGTTCAAACTTTGTGTACTTCCTTCATCTTCTAGTTAGAACCAAGTGAAGAACAGCTCTCTGAGACATGTTCTTTTCTTTATATTTTTTTTCAAAGGAATTTCGGAGTTCATCAACCGCGGAATCCAAGCTACCTCCAAGTTTGAGTCTCTCGTCGTTCCCATTCAGAGGAACGAAAGAGAAATTGACTCCAAGTTGCAGGCCATGGAGATGGCCAACCTCTTTAAGTTTCCATCACCAGATAAATCCACCGAATTGCCAGGTGAAAATGTGTGAGGATGTTTGAATGATCCATGAATGATATAGTGTCAAATCTTCAATTGAAGGATATGTCATGTCATGACCGTCATCTCTATGGCATTTTTGTTTTTTTCAAGGTGTGAAGGAGTTCTGTGAGCTCATCGAACACGAGAGAACCAAGGATCTAAATGTGTTGACCAGGAAGTACATGGCCATTGGGCCTATTCTCACCAAGATGGAGAGTTTGATCATGCACACCAGCACTGGCAAATCCAAGCACATGGCAAAGTATTACGCCTACTGGGAGCACAAGGTGTTTGACTCCCTCGTTCAGATGGTGCTGAGGTAATTTCAAAATGATGACAAATGTGTTAACCTAACCTGGAGAGCTAATGATGGATCTGGACTTTGTGTTAACCTAACCTGGAGAGCTAATGATGGATCTGGACTTTGTGTTAACCTAACCTGGAGAGCTAATGATGGATCTGGACTTTGTATTTCCATCCCCTCCTTTAGGAACATGCAGCTCTTCAACATGGCCCTGATGGGGAACACCCCTCTCTTCCAGATTGAAACCATCCTGTCTGCCCCAGAGATTTTGCTGCAGCCCAAAAGCAATGAGGTCTACAAGTTGATAATGAACTGTGTCAGGAACTGCGTAGACGGTACCAAGGTGGGGCATTGATCTAAGGCTCAACCTTGAAAATCATCACTTCTTTTTTTGGGGGGTCTTTAAAGAGTAACCAACCACAATGATTGGAACACACCAATCGCTTTGCATAAGAAACCTAAAGGCACGAATCTGAACCAATCAACCATTGCAATCTCTCCAGTAGTGTCGAACCTAAGGTGTGATTGTAGCATTTGGTTACTCTTTAATACAATTCTGACGTGGCAATGATGCAAAATCTGTGTTTTTTTCCAGAGGTTTGTGCGCTGGATGCACGGCACCTGCATGGAGTGTCCTCCGCAGCACGTAGGTGGGGAGGACGAGCTGCTCACCTTCAGCTTCTACAATGAGGTGTGCCAGCACCCGCAGATAAATGAGCGGGCCATGACGGTGTCCCAGAATGTCCAGCAGCTGCTGTGCTCACTGGGCCGCTACCTCAGCAGCTGGAAGCGCTACTGCCCCCTGTGGAAGCTGGACAAGGCGGTGGCCATGGAGAAATTTGCCGCCAAAAAGCCCCCGTGCGTCCTGTACGACGACAAGCTCCAGTTCTATGCGAAGGTCCACCAGGAGGTGCTGATGGAGCCACTGGTGAAGAACGAGCACGTGATCCGTCTGAATTTGGCACCTCTGGCTCACACGGTGCAGGAGAATGCCCAGGCGTGGGTCAGTTCCCTGGGCCGGCTTCTCAACCAGTCCGCCAGGGAGGACCTCCTCGGCCTGAGGGATGAATTTGCGGTACTGAACCTGGAAACCAAAGACACACTGTGAAGGAGGGGTTCTCTGGTCAGATTAGTGCTATTGTCAATATTTTACACTGTACAGTGTGTGGAAAGTTTTCACTGAACTACTCGCACAAGCTTATCGTCTGCCTCAAGGAACATTTTTCTTTGAATCAGCTAAATATTTTTAGCATGTTGGTTGTTTTTGTTTTCGTTTTCGTAAATGCTCTATAGTGAAATTCTAGGCCAAACAACATTTTACAGGGCTATAGTATGAAGTAAAACGTTAGAACCTTATCAAGGGATATGAAGGCCAAAATGAAACTGATACATAAGTTCTAAAATACATTTGAAAATATGTGTTTTGTTTTCTTTACCCTGAGCAGCGCCTCTCAGAGAATCTGAAGCGGAACCCCAACAGTCTGGAGGACTTGAAGTTTGTCCTGGGCACCATCTCCGACATCCGGGCCATGTCTCTCACGGTGGAGATGAGGCTGGCTGACATCCAGGAGAAATACAGGACCCTGTCCATGTACAAAGTGGAGGTCATACTTTACGTCTCTACGTCCCCAATTGGCTTCATGGTATTCTGCCCATGCTTAAAGTAAACTTGCTTCTTGTCTGTCACCTAGGCTCCAAACGTGGACCTGGAGCTAGTGGGCAGTATCGGTCCGATGTGGAGCGAACTCTTAACTGAGTCCAAACTAGTGGATCGGAGTCTGGGCCGCGTCAAGAAAACCTTTACTGAGGTGCGCTGGGGTTCCTTTACCTGAGCTTTGAAAAAGTTATAAAAATAGCAATTTCAGTAAGATAGCTACCTATAGTAGAAGTAGAAGAAATGACAAATGAAATATTATTTAAGTTAATCGTTATTAATTACTATTTTGTATTTGGCTTATATGTCAAAAGGTCTGCCCAGTGTTTGTGAGGCAAAGGCACCTTCTAAAAAAATGTGAGACATATCATCATAATGTTCTGGAGATGCAAACAAGTTGTTGAAGAGCCCCCAAAAGCGTCCCAAATAATGCTTCACATTTCCGAGCAGATCACGAAGGAACAGATTGAGGGGTTCACGCAGGACCTGTCTATCTTCGCAGAGAGCTTTAACATGCATGGGCCTGGAGCTGTTGGGGATGATTTGGAGAAAGGTGCTGCAGTACCTCTTTGCTTAGCAAAACACTTTCACCTGCTTACCACATCTGTCAAAAACACGCTGCCATGGTTCTTCTTGTTAATTGTCCTCCTGCCCTTCCATTTAGGCTTGGCCGTTATGGGAACATATGAAGTAGAACTGGCCAAGATGGAGTCCGGACGGCAGGAGCTGGCCAATGCTGAGAAGCTGTTTGACCTGTCATTCACCATGTATCCAGAGCTGCTGCAAGTACAGAAGGATATGAAGGGTCTGAGGCTGGTCTATGACACCTACAAAGCTCAGAAGGTAAGCATGTTTGTTTCTATTTGTGCCGGTGTATGTGTTTCTGTTTTCAAAATATTCAATTGGATACAAGCATTGCAAACATTTGTTGACATTAGACCAGTGGTGTAGTCTACGTGACATGCAGGTATACGCCGTATACCCACTATGAAAGCTCCAGGGTTTCCGGATACCCGAACTTAAAATACTTAAAAATGCTCAAGGATACATAAAAATATAGTTTTGTGACAGAACTTTAACTTCAGCAATTCAGAGAGTGACAGTGAATGCGAGCAGAGCAGAGGAAAAGGTTTCCTCAGCAGTGAAGTTGTCAATAAGTTAACGTATGTAGGCTATCAGTAATACGGCTCCCTATTTGGTAGATCTCCACAGACTGGAAACTGTAAAAGTAGATCTTGGTGAAACAAAGGTTGGGCACCCCTGGTGTAGGGCCCCTGGTGTAGGGCCTAGGCTACAGACCGCACTACTTGTTGGGAACAGGTGTCCGATTACAAACATGGTCGTGGGTCACCTGCACCGTTCTAAGTCAATCATTTCAGACATTAACCTGCAGTCACAGTCACTAGTCTTGCAAAACATAGCCTAGAAAGTACACACATCATGGGTGTCAATTTGCAGCATTGTTTTGCCTACCTTATATGTTTATATTATTATGATTATATGTCAACAGTTCACTGTACAATTGTATTGATATTTTTATTTAGCTTAATATTGTAGGAATAATTACATTTGTGGCAGTTTTTCATACCTTTATATGATTTACGATATCTCGGTCTCAAGGCACGGCTGATACGAAACACTTGATAATATTGTTTATATGACATGAGCAACATTGTAGAAATAACTCAATCATAACTCAATACAATCAACTCATAATCCTATATATATATACTGTATATATATTATATATACTGTATATATATTATATATATATATATATTCTTCAGATAGCTAAGACGGAGTGGTCCCAGATGCTGTGGGTGAACCTGAACCTCCAGCTGCTGCAGGAGGGTCTGGAGGGCTTCATCAGGACCCTGAGGAAACTACCCAAAGAGGTCAGAGCGCTCCCGGTGGCCTTCTTCCTGGAGGGACGCATGAAGGAGTTCAAAGAGTCCCTGCCTCTCCTGCTGGACCTGAAGAATGAAGCGCTCAGAGAAAGGTCCGTTCAGAGACATTGTGTATATATTTATATATATATAGTTATATATGGGTCACATATGGTCCATTATTTTCCACAGACACTGGAGAGACCTCATGGAAAGAACCGGGACTAGCTTTGACATGAACCCTGAGACCTTCACACTGGAAAACATGTTTTCCATCGAGCTGCACAAGTACGGCGGTGTGATAGGCGACATCGTCACATCCGCGGTCAAGGAGCTTAGCATAGAAAAGGTACGCTTCCTGCTTCCTGAGGACGCCGTTTTGTTTCTGCTGACGATGTCTTTCTTCTCTAGAGACGATGTTGATTGACGTGTATGATGTTATGATGTTGTGAGCAGGGAGTGAAGGAGGTGGTGGAGACCTGGGAGATGATGAAGTTCAGCGTGCAGCGCTACTTCAAAGGCACCCAGGAGCGGGGCTCCATCCTGGGGCCCGTGGACGACGTCCTGCAGAGCCTGGACGACAACTCCATGAACCTGCAGAGCATGGCGGGCAGCCGCTTCGTGGGCCCCTTTCTCTCCACTGTCCAGCAATGGGAGAAGAACCTGTCCCTCATCGGCGAGGTCATCGAGGTGGGTAACCACCGCAGCAGGGCCGTTAGTGCTCAGAGGTGGAGAGAGTACTGAAGAATCCGACCCAAGTAGAAGTATTGTTACTTTGATGAAATTGTATTCTAGAAGAAGTACTACTCAAGTAAAAGTAAAAAGTAGGTCATTTCAAAACTACTTTGAGTACAAGTTACTTTGTTACTTTTAACAAAGCATTTCTTTACTGTTCTTGATTTTTCATAAACGAACGAGTGACAATGACTGACTTGAGTGATTGATAACTGACTGACCAAGCGTAAGCATCAGGTTAAATCGGTGTAAAGACAGGTGATTTCATTTGATTGGCCTGTTGAGTGTTGTGGGCGTGAAGATATTCTCTTGCATTTATTCTTCTTCCTCACATGTTTTGTGCGAGAGCCTATAAAATGTGTACTCTGTAACTAATGCCCTTTTAAATTAAGTAGATTATTGAACTAAATTAAGTAAATAATTAGGTCATTTTTATTTTATTCAAAGTAATTTAGCAACTACACGGAAAAGCTACTCAATTACAGTGACTTGCGTAGTTACTGTTACTTTACACCCCTGTTCGTCATCCAAACCTCCACGTTTGTTACATCTGCGGGGTTGTTTGTGCACAGGTGTGGATGCTCGTGCAACGGAAGTGGATGTACCTGGAGAGCATCTTCATCGGCGGGGACATCCGCTCGCAGTTACCGGAGGAAGCCAAGAAGTTTGACCACATTGATAAGATGTTCAAGAAAGTAAGTGTGCGGTTAACGAGCGGAGACAGTAAGGCGATGTACGTCTGTCTCATAGGTCAGGCTAGACTACGGCGCGCTTGTTGGTACCTTTATCAGTGCTAAAGTAAGTGTGACGTCATGAGAAGATCAAGGGTCTGTTACCGATGATGGGACACCGTGAGCAGGTGTTGCGATGGAGATGAGTAAGGCTGAAGGCGGCTTAACGGAGGTTTTTTATTTAAGTGTTCACGCAAACGTACTCCTCCCGCCACAGGTGAGCGACGCTGTAATTCAATCTGATATATATATATATATATATATATATATATATATATATATATATATATATATATATAGTGTCCGCGGATCTTCCCAGCTCCTCCGCACGGATTCCCGGATCCAGTCTCTCTGGGGGGAGAGCAAACACACGTGAATATATAGGCACCATCATTATGCTCACCAGCCACAGCTGCGTCAATCCCGGGGAATCAGCCGCCCCGCCCCCCCTGTTTGCGGCCCGATGCCAAGCCACGCCCCCTTAACTCCACAGACACATATGAGCATGATACGTTGTTTTGTCGTGCAGTGAGTAGCGTCAGAGTGTCAGTCAATGCTGTCACCAGTATTACACATGTTTCTCACATCTAGTTTCTTCCACTCATGAAGAGTTCCTACACAGTGAAGCTTGTCTAATGACAGTTGTACTTCTACCTCCTCTGATCAGTGAGGAGCAGAGTGTCCACTAAGCACATGCTTTGTTTGTTTGTTATTTTGTGGTGTAGATAATGATGGACACAGTGAAGGATCCGGGCATCAAGCGCTGCTGCCTGGTCCCTAACAGACTGGCCGAGCTCCAGGGCCTGAGCGACGGCCTGGAGCGATGTCAGAAGAGCCTCAACGACTACCTGAACTCCAAGCGCAACGCCTTCCCCCGCTTCTTCTTCATCTCCGACGACGAGTTGCTGAGCATCCTGGGAAGCAGCGACCCCGCGTGCGTCCAAGAGCACATGATCAAGGTACAGAAGAGCTCTGTGTGTTGTGAATGTCTCTGTGTGTGTGTTGTGAGTGTGTGTGTGTGTTGTGTGTTGTGAGTGTCTCTGTGTGTGCAGAGCTGCTGTGTTTTTAGTGTTAGTGTATGAAACTGCTAGTCCCCATAACGGCGCTCTCCCCTCGCTGACATACCAAGATGTACGACAACATCTCGTCGCTGCGTTTCGACGTGGGCGCGGGCGGAGAGACGATGGCCGGGGCCTTGGTTTCTGCCGAGGGCGAGGTGATGGAGCTGAGGAAGCCGGTGGCAGCAGAGGGCAGGGTGGAGGACTGGATGACCGGAGTCCTACTGGAGATGAGGAGGACCAATCATATCATCACCAAGGAAGCCATTTTCCACTACAGTGAAGACATGAGCAGGTGGGCTTGCTTGAAGCTACCATCAGTCTGGTTGTGCAGAGTATTACAACCATCCACATGCAGCCACACTTACATATTTATGTTCTGATGATATTGCTATTTGACTTTCACAGCATGAAACCACGGTCCTCAGAGGGTTTTCTTAATCTTGCTCTCTTGAGTTGTAAAGAGAGAGAGCAGAAAAGAGCAGCCTCCGCTCTGCTCTCTCTTCCCAACTCTCAAATCTTACCAACAGCAGCTTTAATCCAAGTCTGTCTTGATCAATGATCCTGTCTGCCAAGCAAACCTCTCAAATCTTACCAACATATTGAGTGCACATATCTACAGTTAGTGAGTAGAATCTGCTGGCTCCATGCTGTGTTAGTGCCACATTCAGCATATTCCCGCTCTGTCCAGGGTGGACTGGATGCTGCTGTACCAGGGCATGGTGGTTCTGGCTGGGAACCAGGTGTGGTGGACCTGGGGGGTGGAGGACATCTTCAACAGGGTAAAGAAGGGCGAGAAGCATGCGCTGAAAAACTACGGCAAGAAGATGCACCAGCAGATCGGCGAGCTGGTGACGCGCATCACCAGGCCCATGAAGAACAACGACAGGCGCAAGATCAACACGGTACTCATCATCGACGTGCACGCCAGGGACATCGTGGACAGATTCATCAGGGACAGGTCTGGTCTCCTGAGAGCCTCTCCCACGAGATAGCATTTTTAACTGTGAACTCTACGCTACATTTCATATGTTATGTGTTGCGATGTTTGTGCTATGACGTATCTCTCCAATATTATGCCTGATCTATGTTAAGTTGCATACATTCCAATGTTATCTTATGACTGACTTCTCTTGCTGGTATCATGGTGGTGTTAAGTTACCTTACATTGTTCCATCACGTTTTGCCCTGTCAGCATCATGGATAATAAGTCACATGACATGATGTCCTGTCTTCAGCATCATGGATAATAAGTCACATGACATGATGTCCTGTCTTCAGCATCATGGATAATAAGTCACATGACATGATGTCCTGTCTCCAGCATCATGGATAATAAGTCACATGACATGATGTCCTGTCTCCAGCATCATAGATAATAAGTCACATGACATGATGGCTGACTCTTGTATCTCGTATCCTCCTCAGCATCATGGACGCCCGTGAGTTTGAGTGGGAGAGCCAGCTGAGGTTCTACTGGGACCAGCAGCCAGACGATCTGTTTGTGCGCCAGTGCAGTGCCACCTTCTCCTACGGCTACGAGTACATGGGTCTGAACGGCCGGCTGGTCATCACCCCTCTGACTGACCGCATCTACCTCACGCTCACACAGGTCTGGCCATACACTCGGATACGCAATATTCACTAAGATCCACATCTTGCAAAGCAATCAAACAACACAATTTGTGTGTGTGTGTGTGTGTGTGTGTGTGTGTGTGTGTGTGTGGTCCTCCAGGCCCTGTCCATGTACCTGGGCGGAGCTCCGGCGGGACCAGCAGGAACAGGGAAGACAGAGTCTACCAAAGACCTGGCCAAGGCGCTGGGCCTGCTCTGTGTGGTGACTAACTGTGGAGAGGGCATGGACTACATGGTAAGAGTCTCCTCATGGACCCAGGTTCCCTAGGCTGTGGCTCTGGAGGTAGAGTGGGTTGTTGCTGGTTCAATCTTTTAGAATGCAAAGAAGTTTCAAGGCGTCCTTGAGCAAGACACTGAAATGTTACTATTTGATGAGTCGGTGGTTGTACAGGTGACGTGGCCCTCGGTGTGTGTATGTTAAGTTATGGCCCTCGGTGTGTGTATGTTAAGTTATGGCCCTCAGTGTGTGTATGTTAAGTTATGGCCCTCAGTGTGTGTATGTTAAGTTATGACCCTCAGTGTGTGTATGTTAAGTTATGGTTACTATGTAAGGGTCAGTGAGAGTCAACTAAGTAATATCGCATAGCACTGAACTGAAAATGAATAAATGAATCCTGGATAATCTCCTATTTCAATAATCTATCACTGTTGTCTTTGATTGAATGAGACTACTTGTTTTACAACTCACCTGACCCACCTCCTGTTTGTGTGTGTGTGTGTGTGTGTGTGTGTGTGTGTGTGTGTGTGTGTGTGTGTGTGTGTGTGAGAAGGAGAAACAGGGTTTAGATAGCAGATTGATAATAAAGCTGGACTGCAGTGGTA